>JAJGRW010000835.1:0-127641 GCA_025461045.1 Carex parvula
TAGTTCAAGCTTCATAGACGTCCTTGGTTTTGCAATTCTCTGAAAAAATTATATCTGTTGCCAATACAAGCATAATAAACCAACATCAATTCAGTTAATGAGTTAAAAGATAAATACTTAGTGAGAACAACTACAAATTACATAAATTTATTTGAACAAATTAGAGACAGACAAGGAGCGAAACTGTACCAAATTCGAATTTATGTAATTTAGTGTTAAATAATTTATTTGAACAAATTAGAGAGACAAGGAGAGAAACCGTCAGTTACCCCCATAACGTTTCCTATTCCTTGTTAATAAATTATGATGTAAATTAGGATAATAAATTATGATGTAAATTAGGATAATAATTAAGATGTAACTATTTTCGCTGGCATAATATAGTTTATTTTAATTTGTTGAAGTTGAAGTTGACGTATTTGTTTTTATATATGTAGCTTTTATTGATAATAATTCATTTATTTCCATATTGTGTTGATGCCATCTCTAAATAGTTGCACAAAGATGGTATCATTGATACTGATAATTAATAAGATTGAAGATTAGAGTGATACCAAATATCTTTAACAAAGTGTTTTGAAATATTAAGTTTTGGTAAAAATGAGGTATGACATCTATAATATTAAATTCTTAAAAAATAAAATTATATTAATTTTGCAGTCATAACTGAGGAAAACCAAAAGTACATTAACTGAGGAAAACCAAAATTATAATAATTTGATAATCTTAAGATTTTTCAAATTAAATGATGAAATAATAAAAATGGAAACACGCTGTTGCCTTTACGGATTGACAAGTACAAAACTTCATGGAGTCATTTGATGGTTCTAGAATATCGGCTAAATAATTTTTTATAATATAAAAATCGTTTTAAGAGGAGCAAAATATACATCTAAGTCGTTTCATCATTTATGATCAGCTAGCATATTTTATAGTATATACAGATCACATTGCAATTGTTGTACTATTAACATCAAAATTTGTTGATATTTTTGGAACTATTAATTTTGTAATTATATATATATATATATATATATATATATATATATATATATTGAAATCTTTCAACTTTCTTATAAAATGAAATTACAATATATTTGATTTTTTTAGCTTTCTAACTTTTAAGTTTGTAGTTCCTCCCAGTCCGCATGTGATGTGATGATTATTTAATTAATTGACAGTGTAATACATATATATCCCACAGATTTATAATTTTTTAGGACGTACAACAACTCATAATCTATTAAACGGGAACGCTCACTATTTGCAAGCATCAATCTCATAATATTATGTTAAAATATTATCAATTTTCTAATAAAAAGTGTATTAATATTTGGTAAAAGGCCGAGTTCTATTCTTTATTATTGAATATATACATCTTTTTTTAATTTGGTGAAATAATTAATCAACATTTATGAGCTTGTCTTTTGATATATATGTTTAATTCATCCATATATAGATACATTTTCCTGCTCAAATGTCATTGCTATTCACTACAGCAAAACGGAGCATCAGCGACCGGCGTCACCACCGGTCGCTGATTCGTAATTTCTCTCCAAAAATAAAGATTTCGACTCAAATTCCGGCGACCAACTGTATCAGCGACCGGTATCAGCGACCGGCGACCGCACCGGTCGCTGAAAGTTTTTTTTTTTTTTTTTTTTTTATCGCTGAAAAAAACGCGGCTGCTGAAAAAATAAAACGCGCGCCACTCCTCCGCCAAAATCAAAACGCTCTCCGCCTCGATCAAAACCCTTCCACAAAATCAAACCCTTTCCGCCCGACCCCCCTGCGCCGCCCGAAGCTGGAACCCCGACCCGATCACTGACCCCGACCCCGATCAGCGACCCCGACCCCGCTCTCTGACCCCGACCCCGACGCTGTGACCCCGCCGCTGGAGATCGGAGTGACCCCGCCGCTGGACCTTGCTGGCCTCTCTCAGACCTTGCTGACCCCGACCCCGCTCTCTGACCCCGACCCCGACGCTGTGACCCCGCCGCTGGAGATCGGAGTGACCCCGCCGCTGGACCTTGCTGGCCTCTCTCAGACCTTGCTGACCCCGCCGCTGGACCTTGCTGACCCCGCTGATGGATCCATATGCCGCTGGACTCTCTCAGTCTTAAGCACGGTAGAGATGAGACCAAGTTTTGATGATAATCAGATAAGTATGAAAGTTGAATTTCCATTGATTTTAGTTGAACTTCTATGCATTTTGATTTGCAGGTGTAAAAAGCTATCAGTTGCTAAAAAGCAGATGTTTGTGTCACAAGCCCCAAATGTTCTTGTCATACAGCTCAAAGTGCGTAAGCCTCTCCTCCCATGTGTATATGATTGTATCATTTTAAAGTTTTATGTTAGACTTGTATTACCAACTGATGGCTTTGGTCTAAATTTAGAGATTCGAAGGAATTGGGGGGAAAATTAACCGTAACATAGAATTTGAGGAGGTCCTGCTGCTTTCAAGCTTCATGTTTAATGGCAATCAGGTCTGTTGATGTTATTGGTTCTGGTTTTTCTTTGTGCAATTTTTTTATACTTGGACAATTTTTTAAGTGGAGGAAATTTTGTGGTTAGCTTTGGGATTTGTACATGTTACTTTGCTTTCTTGCAAAATTTGCTGAGACTGGAAGATTTTTTTTTTTTGCCATTTGAGTTCAATTGTTTGTTTATTCTTCTTTCAGAATTTAACAATGTGTTTTTGGAAGTTGCTTGGGGAACTAGTACTTACACTTGGAAGTCCTTTCCCATCAGGCTTTATATTAACATCCCATTAATGACCATGCAACCTTCCTGTTTTTCATGAATACCTCAAAACACAACCTCTAATTATTGCTTGGCTACTGTTGACTGTAACTAAGGCCTGCGTAGAAGTTTTGAATGGTCTTTTAGGGCTATAAGCCTATATTTTCATTCTAAAGGGTGGTCTTTCTCAAATTCTAAAGGGTGGTGGTCATACATCTTCAAATTAGAAAGTTAAGAGAAAAAATATATGGCATGGTCTCTTAAACACAAAAGGCAAAATAATTATGGAAATAATAAGATGTTCATTTTCTTTGCTCTTATCTTGATTTGGCTTGAATTGTTATTAGGATGCTTCTGGCAACTGGTATTGTTGCAATGACACCCAAGTTTCCCGTTCAAGTGGTCAGGACGTTTTGTCAGAGAAAGTCTATGTTCTTTTCTACATCCTCAGAAACACTAACCCAAACCAAATAAAACTGCCAACAATGGCTACACCCCTCAGGCCAAACTTCTACATCCTAATGTAAGTTCCGCATGGAGAGTCATATAGAGTTGTCCTTTTTGGTTTTTTATAGTTGAGACTGAGAGCAACCTTTTACCTTTCTACTCATGTGCAATTTAATCCATCACAAGTCACCAAGTTAATACCTTTTTGATGGTTGTGAAGTTCCGCATCTATCTGTTATTTTTGGACTAATTTCTATGCCATACTAAACATCACAATATATGAATATACTTGAAAATGTGAAAAGTCTTATATGCTCTGTGAAAAGTTTTACTAATTGAATCTTTAAACTTATCTATTTAGATTGGTATAATATCTTCATAACTCATTTTCCTATTTTCTGAACAGTTTCCTGTGCCTTTGGCGATCGACGCCCACAGCCTTCAGCGCCCGCAGTCTTCGGTTCATATAGGTTGGATAATGTAAAATTTAAAATTGGATATTGTAAATGGTTGTAATTGTGGATTTTAATTACTATTAGCCCATTGTTCTAATAGATATATCATAGGTTGTAAATAATACTATTGTTATGTATGTGGGTCTGATTCTAGGAGTATGCGGGGGGTGGCAGGGGGCGGCAGCCCCCTGCGAGCGGTGTCTGAGGTTACGAAACACCGCTCTGTCGAGCCCGGCGAAAATTATTTTCGAGAAGTCAATTGCATATGAATCCTTGTATCCGACGGCCCAGATTAGTCAAGTTACCCATTAAGATGTACGATCCAGATTAGTCTGTTTTTACGCCCTTTCAGTGGTTGTAAATAATACTATCAATTGGATAATGTAAAATTTAAACTCTGTTATTGTAAATGGTTGTAAAATGGTTGTAATTGTTATTGTAAATGGTTGTAATTTAAATAATAAAAAAATGGTGCAAATTTAAATAATAAAAAAAAAATTCAAAAACCTGACAGAAGACTTTCTGCGACCGGTTTTAACTATCAGCGACCGTTAAATTTGGTCGCAGAATGTTTTTGCTGACGTCAGAAAAAAACGACAGCGACCAAAAAAATTTGGTCGCAGAAACTTATCAGCGACCGGTGACGTCATCAGAAGAGTATCAGCGACAAGGCTTACAGCTACCGGAATTTCAGCGACCAAATTGGACTTTTAGCGACCGAAATGAGTATCAGCGACCGGCGCCTCTATTATCAGCGACCGATTTTCCGGTCGCTGATACTCATTTCTGCTGTAGTGATTGAACTTAATTCATCTCCCGAAACAACACCATTATGTCCTATTTAGTTGCATGATCAGTACCTCAAAAGCTGAGCTACAGACGATTCATCTCCCTACCCTGTCTTTGGAACAACTCACAATACCCACAAGGTTCTCATATTTCTTTCCTTGTTAGGTTTGACAGGGAATATAAAAATGTGCACCCAACAGTGTTGTTTAGTTTCATGAAGTCTCTGTCCTGGATGGAATTATAAAAGAAGAGAGGATGCAGTGGCATTGTGCGGTTCTGGGGCTGCTCCGGCATTATGCGGTCCCTTTTCAGGGTCCGCACGGCATTCTGCGGTTTTGGAGAAATGTGGCCGTAGTAGATTTAGAATTTTTCAAAAATAATGATTTTTTGGTTTATTATTTTTTGGAATGCTAAATTTAAAAATTTCAACTTATTAGTGCTGTGCGTTATGCGATAATGCTCAGTAGAATATATATATTAATTTCCAGTTTCCCTTCCGAGATATTGAACTTCTCATCTCAAATACGATTATTTATGGGACGCGCGTGTGGTTAATTCATGCATGCATCATCTTGGACCATGGCTTGTGGTTTCGAGTTTAATTTCTCACATTCTTTTAATTAAGCAGCGTTAAAGAGAGACCTAGAAAAGGTCTCTTGAGGACTTGTGATGCAGTATGTGCCAACTAGGCCAGCTAGGATATTGACATGTGTCGAACTCATGTAACAGTATGAAGGGATGAAGGGACCATCTATTTTAAGCGGCACATGCTAGTACAGCACTTCAACCGGCCTGTACACAAATATAACAGTCATTATGCTAGAAAATGGAGGCATTTGAATCCTCCTCGTGATATTTTATAAAATTATTAGCTTCGGTCTTTGGGAAAGAAAAAAAAAAAAAGCATGCTTTTGCACGGACTAGCCAACTCATAAGCCTAGGCGAACCATATCTACTTAGGTGGGCCCCACTTGAGATCACAACCAATGAGCATCTCCTCACAACCAACTTGATGTCATCTCCAGATTCTCCACCAACTAATGGCGTTCTCCCCACGTGACAGCGTCAACGCCCAATTTATTATATGTACTGTCACCGTATAGACTATATTATGCTTGGAGAATACTCAAACACAGGCACAGCACAGCATATTAGCATAGCATAGAATAATACATTGATACCATACCTTCTAGAACATAAATCATATTAACATGTTATTTATTACTTATATTATTGACTAACTTTTAACTTTCAAATATTACACGTAAATTACAAAACTAACCTCAAGTTTTCAATTTAAAAAAACGCGTAGAGTCACCCCTCACCCCTCACCTCACCCGTGTTGTTGGATTTGGCCGGACAGCTTGCGTGGAGAGAAAAATAAACAATAAAAAACGATGCGCTGGAGAAAAATCGACCTAGGAATGGAGCTAATTCAAATTTTAAGTTGAAAATATTGTATTTTCTATATAATTCAAATTTTAAGTTGAAAATTGTGGCAGTCAGCAGTCTGAGGCGGCGTGTAATAGTGTGAGAAATCAATCAATCACATACTTAAAAAAAAGCCTATATTTGTGAATTGGTCTCCCGCATGACACATCAGTCGACTGTTATACACTTCGCCACAGATATAAAGGCACATAAATATGGAATTACATTTGGAAGTCACGCCAACCTCTCGTTTCTAGCAAGGAGATGACACTCGCCTCCTCTCTGTTTGCTCTTTTTTTCTCTTCATTCTTCACGCTTCCCACTTCACTCCTGATCAATTCATCAAAAACCCTAATCCCTTTTGGCACCGCCAAACCCTAAACCAGGAAAACTTCAGGCCGTTGTATCATACTATGGATTGTCTCGGTCAGAGGAGCCTCTCTGTTTCTCTCCAGGCATGGCGGTTTAGGAAGAGAAGGGCATGGTCCCACATGGACCGAAGGGTGGTGGTGGAGAGAACAAAGAGACCTTTAGGGGCTGTAAGGCCGGTACATGGCGTACCAGCCGGAGCGACTACAAGTGGGGAGATAATACGCACGAAGGAGTTCGCTGATGAAGAAGATCTTATAAAGGGAGGTGGAAGCGAGATTTTCTATGTGCAAATGCAAGAGATGAAACAAATGGAGAGGCAGAGCAAGCTAGCCGATAAGGTTACTTATTCCTTCACCAATCAATTAGTGTTGAGTCATTTGTGAATAAGATTATACAATCGAACCAACCTTACCTCTAATTAGAAGGATAAGTGTTGTAATGAAAATGGCCTGGGACCCATATTTAGAGCTGAGCAAATTATGCATAGTACTTAGAATGTCAAATATAACTAGTAATGTATAGAATGCTTAAAATTTTCAAATGTGGTTCAATGTCATAAACAGGCATCCTGGCATCCTCATTTGGATAAAAAAAATTGGAAGTTTGAATTGTAACAATTTAGCTTAGCAGATTCCAGCCAAGGTTAAAAAAAAAAAAGCTTAGCTGAATAAACAAACTTTATGGGTCAAAATGAATTATTACAACAAAATAAACAAGAAAACGGTAAGGTTGACAAGAAGCATTGTCAATCTGTCATTCTTTAAAATTCAAAATTGGAGAAAAACACAGCCCCCAGGCTGAAAATGCATCCAAATTACAGCCACTCGCTGAATTCAGATTCTCCCCGGTACTGTAATAGGGAATCTTTTACAATTAGTGGCTTGGCACGAATCTCAAAGCCCAATTATACTGCCCCTGCGCTAGCCTGAATCTCAAAGCGGTTGGGAGTAACTCAAGCAGTAAAGTGAGGAGAATCTTTTACGGTACCTGAGAGGATACTTGTCCGCCACTCGCTGTCCAGGAGTTGGACTTCCAAACCATAGGCACAATGTATTTTTTTTTTTTTTTTTTTTTTTGAAATAAGACATAAAGCCCCTTTCATTTCTGAAATAAGTTGAATACAACCAACAAAATAGCAACAAAACTAGTAAATTTGTATCTAACCCTATTCCTTCTAAAAAACCAAGATGAACTATCTTTGCCTCGGCTGCACACATGACACACCCACAGCTAACTACTGGACATATCAAATCTGGAGTCCGTATTCTATGAGATCACTGAAGATTTCAGTTTATCTAAAGTCGGGTCATATCTAATACGGTGCCTATTCAGAATTCATGGTGCACTATGTTACCCCGATACTTCATATATAGTCCCATACCCGTATCCGATATGTATCGTATTGCCGTATCGATACCCGTACCGTGTTGAAAATTGTTGTATCGCCGTATCCCGTATCGTATCCGATACGATACACATACCCGTATCCATGCAACATAGATGGTGCAGTATAATTGCTGCTTTGAGATCCGTGCAGAATGGATTTAAACGATCCGGATTTTCCAAAGATTAACTCAAATGTTGAGATATCTCAGGGATGCAAATTCTCCGATCTGTATACCAACCAACTGATCTCAAAATTGGACATGCAGACAATGTATTTCTATGGGAAAAAAAAAGTTTTCTGGCGGGATTCACATGTCATTGATACATTTATACATTGAACAATTAGTGTATTACAAATTCGATAAAGTCTTTAAATATGGGTATGTTCCTGTCTGAATTGGTTTCACATGTCTTATAGCCATTGTTGAAAGTCTATTTTGGGTAACAATAACTAAGTGAAATCCGGGTACCAAATACCAGGATAAGTGTTTTCCTCAGCCAAAGTAGAAACTGAGATTTGAGAAAGGCAGAGAACTGTTATATTCAGGGGCGGAGTCAGACTTTCAATTTATGGGGGTCAAATACAGATTGGAGGTCAATCATATAAAAAATTTCATGCTGAATGGGGATTAATTTGACAATACCGGTAGAATTATATCCTAAACTATATAGAAAATCATATAAAAATACAAAAAATTTGAAAATTAATGGGGTCAATTGACCCCCATTCACCATACGTAGCTCCGCCCCTGGTTATATTCAGTAGTGCTATGTATTAACAGTATCAAGTATGTTTCAATCAGAACAAGTCAATATGGTACTGATGTTATAATTATCTAAATTCACTTGTAGTTGGTGCCTATATCGAGTAAGGAACAAGTACTGGATTGGTGGTGATTGGCTGTGGTCCAGCCGGCCTTTCTCTGGCTGCAGAATCGGCCAAAAAAGGGCTTAATGTCGGCTTAATAGGACCCGACCTTCCTTTCACAAATAATTATGGTGTATGGGAAGACGAATTTAAAGGTAATTTTACAAATCTAAATTTAAATGAGACACTTAACTGTAATTAGCATATAATAGAATATGATTTGTGGATAATGTGCTTTGGATCTTTTGTCTTATATTGCTAGATCTTGGACTAGAAAGTTGCATTGAACACGTGTGGAAGGATACCATCGTGTATTTAGACAGTGATAAGCCGATTTTTATTGGCAGGGCTTATGGGAGAGTTCACCGTGATTTCTTGCATGAAGAGTTAGTAAAAAGGTATATTGTTATTTAATGGCATGAATCAAATTTAAATTAGCTAATATATAATGATTAGTATCTGCTATTCAAGATACTTATTTTTTGTTGCATTACTTCATTTTGTATTAGGTGTTGTGAGTCGGGTGTCAAGTACCTTAATTCTAGAGTTGAGAAAATAGTTGAATCAAACAATGGATGTAGCCTGGTGGTGTGCGAGGAAGAGAATGAGATCCCATGCAGGTAAACATACTTGTACCACCAGACTTAATATTTTTTAAATTTTAAAGGACAAAAGATTGTCATTTTAGTATTTATATCAGAAAATATTCAGGCTTGCAACTGTTGCATCTGGAGCTGCTTCTGGAAGGCTCCTACAGTACGAGGTTGGTGGACCCCGCGTTTCTGTACAGACTGCGTATGGCGTTGAAGTAGAGGTTTATTTTCCTTATTTTTTTCTCCAATCTATTTTTTCTTTAGCTCCTACTCTGTTTCTTAAATTTCTCCCATTAAAATCTTTTAGCACATTTTCAGGTGGAGAATAATCCATATGACCCGAACTTAATGGTTTTCATGGATTACAGAGATCATGAAAAGAAGAAAGACCAGTTTTCATTTAATTCAGCAGGGAACCCAACTTTTCTTTATGCTATGTCAATGTCATCCACTCGAGTCTTCTTCGAGGTGCTTTGTCAATTAAACTTGCTCTGTTCATTATTGTATTATACATATTTTAGTTATTTACTGGTATAGTTTGTTTGTAGGAAACATGCCTAGCTTCAAGAGATGCAATGCCATTTGATCTATTGAAGAAAAAACTGATGTCTCGGTTGGATTCCATGGGCATTCGTGTACTTAAAGTATATGAAGAGGTTAGTGCCACTCATTTCTCATGCTGTCATGCATATTTTGGATCCTTATTTTTGTACTTACTATGTTAACTTTCTACAGGAGTGGTCATATATACCTGTCGGTGGATCATTACCAAACACAGACCAGAAAAACCTAGCATTTGGGGCTGCAGCTAGTATGGTGCATCCTGCCACAGGTACAATTAAAATCAAATTACTTTGAACCATCTTTCTGAAAGTATTTAATTCTTCCAGCATCTAATCAGTGAATCAGAGAGATATTTCATATAAGGGAAATTATAAGAAAAAGATAATCACATCCTTTTGTAATAATTAGCAAATTCCAATAATTCAAAGTGCAGAGTACTAATGATGTTTATGGATTAACAGGGTACTCAGTGGTGCGATCTCTTTCAGAAGCTCCAAAATATGCATCGGTGTTAGCTAGCATTTTGAAAAAAGATTCTGGCTTTAGACATAATTTGGCACTTCAAAAGACTCCAATTCCTTCTATGCTAGGTACTACAACAACCTTCCAAAGCTTAATTCTGTAATATCTATACAACTTTATTCTTGTGAATTAATGTAATTATTATGTAACTTATGTGACTAGCATGGAAAGCTCTATGGCCTCAGGAGAGGAAGAGGCAAAGAGCCTTTTTCTTGT
The DNA here is from genome assembly GCA_025461045.1 of Carex parvula. Classification (NCBI taxonomy): domain Eukaryota; kingdom Viridiplantae; phylum Streptophyta; class Magnoliopsida; order Poales; family Cyperaceae; genus Carex; species Carex parvula. The sequence continues at coordinate 10,386 of JAJGRW010000835.1, forward strand.
TTGGTTTAGCATTGATAACACAGCTTGATATTGAAGGAATCAGAAGCTTCTTTCTCACCTTTTTCCGATTGCCTACTTGGTATGGCAAAATCTTTATTCAAATTATAAGCCTCCTTTGTCATGTTCCTAAATATACCATACATCCTGCGGAATTTATATGCTCATGGTTACCCTGTATGATTGCTGTACTGGGCAGGTAGCAGCTATTGTACCAGTACCTTAGGATAAGCTTCTGTTTATGCTTACTTTAAGATATTGGTATGGTACATGCTTAGCACAGTTTAACTCTTTTCCCCTTTATGCAGTACCACCGATCAAAACTATCCATTTGTATTTTACAATTCATCCTAATTTTGACCTGATTCGAACAGACACAAACTCAGCAACCTTGCAGGGACAAATTAGAAACTTAGTAATTTATTCATTACTTATAACACGGGGCATAGTTTAACGACCTTGGAAGAGAAATTTACCTTTATTTTATCTAATTGTTTGTTTCGTTAATTTGTGAAATCCAGGATGTGGTGGGGATTTCTTGGCTCTTCACTCTCTTCAGTAGACCTAATTATGTTTGCATTCTACATGTTTGCTATTGCACCTAATAGTATGAGGATGCGCCTTGTCAAGCACCTCCTTTCTGATCCTACTGGCTCCACCATGATCAAGACTTACCTCACCTTCTAGGTTTAGGACTAGTGAATTTCTTTTCAAGGCTATTTCTTTTACAACTCGTAAAGTTGAGAGTTTTCTGAGTATAGATTTACCACTTTGTGTACATATATCATAAATGTTAGTTGTGTTGTAGGCCTGCATCCCCTTGCTATATATGTCAAATTTCATTGCGAATACAGCTTCCCGGTGTAAAATTGACAGATTATAGAGCAATGATGGTCAGCTTGTGCTGATATTGGATTAAACTGATACTAAAATATTTCAACTTCAGGCCATAGCCTGCTACTTGAAAAAACTGTTTCAACTTCATTAAGTTTAAAGTAAATCTTGCTAAAACCAGCATGAACTACTTTTAGTTAACAAAAATAGAGCCAAGTTGGACTCTAGTTTAATGTTCTAGATTTTCTGTCTTTGCATTCAGGCTCTGAAAATGGGAAGAATCGTTTAATCAAACATAATTGATGTGAAACATAAAATTTTCTCATTATTTTTGTTGAGATTTGTAGTTGTTTCAAGGTCCAATTGGTAAATAGGTATTAGGGAATAGACTAGAGACTTATTTGTAAGATTGTAAGACCTATATAAACCAAAGAGGTTAATCAATAAAGAATCACTTTTTAGCAAATCATTTCTATTTGGTATCAGAGTCGAAACCCTAATCACCTCTCACCCGCTACAGTAGCTGCCGCTACAGTAACTCCGCCTCTGCCGGTACAGTAACTCTCCCCTTCACTCGGCCGCCACCTCCCTTCCTTTGTCTGCCGGCTAAAGCAAGCCCGAGTGGGGGGCGATACCCCACAGACCTCGATGAAGGAGGGAGAGATGAGATGATCAAGATCCGATCTTGATGGATCGAAGGATCAAGATCCGATCAAGAAAAGGAGGAAGATCGGCGATCGATCGTTAGAGATTCATGAGGGCATCCGAGGTCTCGACATCGGGACAAACACTGACGAAGCTGGATCTCCCACCGGTGGACATGAAGCTAGATGGACCAGGGACCTACCTGAGCTGGTCACGATGGATCACATATGCCTTAGCAGGAAAGCGTCTCGATGGCTTTCTGACAGGAGAAAAAAAAGAGCCGCAATAAGACACAGCTGAGTGGGAGGATTAGAAAGCTACACACATGTTGTTGTACACGTGGTTGCTCAACTCGATGGTCCAGTCGATTGCCGTGACAGTTGATGGTATTCATAGTGTGCAGGGCATCTGGACCAAATTGCGAAGGACCTATGTGGGGACTGAGAACAACATGCGTGTATTCCAGATCAAGCGAGAGATTGATGCGATGGTTCAAGTAGACATAATGATCCAAGAGTATGCCATAGATCTAGAGAGACTATGGGCAGACTATGATCACTTCTCGCCGAGTACGAGTTGCAAGGATCCAGAGTGCAAGAGTGGAGAGATCCGCTCTCATGAGAGGATTATGCAGTTCTTGAGAAATCTTAATCCGGTGTTTGATCAGAGGAGAGCGTGCTCCTGGCCCAGACAAAGATCTCCCCACTCGATGAGGCAATTACGGCTATGATGCAGGAGGAGAGTCGCATAAAGTTGCACTCGAGGCTAATGGAAGTGCGGGGATGCGTTCAGCATTGGTAGTCTCAAACTCAGGTATGACAGGAGTTCAAGGGGGAGACTCGCAGGTGCTACAACTGCGGAGAAGTGGGGTACCTGAGCAAGGCTTGTCCTAGGCCACGCAAGGAGAGAGAGACAGGTGGACGTGGACAGACTGGAGGCCGTGGTCGTGACTGTGGTGGTCGTAGAGGTGGTAGAGGTGCTCAGTCTGGAGGTTATCGGGCAAATCTGACTGTGACAGAGGAAGAGGAAGAGGCAGTTCAGGCATTCACTGAGGAGGATCAGGAGCTCTTTGAGATGTTGAGGAGGAAGAAGTTGGCGAGTGATGGAAGCAAGAAGCCCATGACTGAGGAGGGCTCCACATCGTCATCATCCAGGGGTAACTTTGCTACTTATGCTCACTCAGACAAAGGTACTCGTGATACTCATGCTCTTGCTTCTAAATCCACCACAAGATCACCAGAATGGATAGTAGATTCGGGTGCATCTCGACATGTCACGGGGGCTCGATATGAGTTCTCTTTCTATACTCACTTAGCAGCCCTAGAGAGCATCCAAACAGCTGATGACAAAGCACAGCCTGTGGTTGGTAAGGGTACAGTTAAATATACCAATTCTGTGATTTTGTCCAATGTGTTGCATGCTCCTTCTTTTCCAATAAATCTCTTATCCATTAGTGTCATTATACTCCAACTAAAGTGTGTTGTTTCCTATGATATTTCCAAGGTGATCTTTCAAGAGAAGGGGACTGACCGGAGACTTGGGACAAGTACGTGGCGTAGCAGGCTGTGGTATTTGGACCGAGAGGGGATAGATTCAGCGCTGACATTCATGGTTGAGAAGACAGGTGTGCGAGGATCTGGTAGGAGTATGGAGGATGAGTTGCTGTTGCATATTTGCATGAGATAAGAATATAATAGATATATCATATGGAATGTCATAGTGAAGCTTATCTACGCATAATATTTCTAAGTTCGCTATTATCAATGGTGAAAAATAATTAGCTTGAACGAATATATTTCTTGGCACATAGGAAGCATATATATTTAACTTGTTGGTAGAAAATACACTTTTATGTGTATATATATAGAGAGAGAGAGAGAGAGAGTGGCTAATATCAAAACGTTTGCACCAAGGCTCTCGTGCAACCAAGTCGTTTTCAGATTTTCAAAGTTCAAACAGTCGATCCAAACCGTTAGATGTTCAATCTATATTAAAATCTGCTTGGAGACCAAATTTTATATTTTTTGAAACTTTTTTACTATTTATTAAGCTATTTTGAAAATTGCTGATCACATGATCCAGAATTTGTTTGCACTGTTTTTACTGTTCACCCGGATCAGCAATTTTCAAAGTGGCTTAATAAATAGTAAAAAAATTTAAAAAAAATGTAAAATTTGGTCCAAGCAGATTTTAATATATATTGAACATCTAACGGTTTGGATCGACTGTTTGAACTTTAAAAATTCGAAAACGACTTGGTTGCACGAGGCCTTGGTGCAAACGTTTTGATATTAGCCACTCTATATATATATATATATATATATATATATATATATATACTATGGTGAGTTGTGAAGTAAAACGTCGTTTTACTTCACGCCATATTTTCATTTTGAAAATCCAAACAACCGATCCGAACCGCTCAACATGTTAACTATATTGAAATGTGCTTGGACACTAAATTTTACATTTTTTGGAATTTTTTTACTATTATTAAGCCACTTTGAAATCGCTGATCCACTGTGAACAGTAAAAAATAGTAAAAATTTCTGGACCACCGATCAGCGATTTTCAAAGTGGCTTAATAAATAGTAAAAAAATTCCAAAAAATGTAAATTTAGTCTCCACGTACATTTCAATATAGAGAACATGTTGAGCGGTTCGGATCGGTTGTTTAGATTTTCAAAATGAAAATATGAGCGTGAAGTAAAAATGACATCTTACTTCATAACTCACCATAGCCCAGCTCTATATATATATAGGGTCCGGCTAATTTGCTGCTGGCAGCATTTTGGCCAGCTGCTGCCGGCAGCAAATCTACCATACGGATGTTCAAACAACCGATCCGAACCGTTCAACATGTTCTAAATATTGAAATGTGCTTGGAGACCAAATTTTACATTTTTTGGAATTTTTTTACTATTTATTAAGCCACTTAAAAATTCCAGATCATATGGTCCAGAATTTTGTTGCACTGTTTTTATTGTTCACCCGGATCTGGAATTTTCAAAGTGGCTTAATAAATAGTAAAAAAATTCCAAAAAATGTAAAATTTGGTCTCCAAGCATATTTCAATATCTAGAACATGTTGAACGGTTCAGATTGATTATTTGAACATCCGTATGGCAGATTTGCTACCGGCAGCAGCTGGCCGAAATGCTGCCAGCAGCAAATTAGCCGAACCCAATATATATATATATATATATATATATATATATATATATATATATACTAGTATTGTGCCCGCGATGCAACGGGACATATTATAAGAGGAAAAAAATATTTTTATTAAAAAACCATTCAAATAAAAATAATAATTATTCAAAAATTGAGGGACATGATTATCGAAGAGAATTTATATAATTCAGAATTTTTAATTACTTTGAACTGTGATCTCTGATAATAATTTAATGATGTGATGATTCTGTATTTTTGAGTACCTATGATTTCAAATAATAACTCGATTCGAATCTAATATCAAATAATTACTTTTCTAATAACATACATAATAGCTCAATTCGAATCTAATATCAAATATCGTACAACAATTCAATATTGACATACAACATGATATCAAATAACATAAATAAAACATATAAGACTTTGCAGAGATGTACAATACCAAATACCAAACATACAAGGCTTGGTTTCTTTTTCCATCTACAAAATATGGTGCATTGGCCCCTATCCAGTCCTTGAGACTTGACCAAACATTGCACCAGCCATAAAACACAAGCAAAGTGCCTTCGGCACCCAACTGGTACACCAAAAGGCACAAAATGACCAGCAAACGAAATCAGAACAGAAGTGACAGTTAGACTGGTAACCTGAGCAAATCAAGATCACAAATGTAGAAAGGACATCAAAATACACACTTTAGACCCATATTTTACATTTATAGCATTTTCTATGATTTATTAGCTATTTTTAAAGTTATCTTTCTGAAATACAAAAAAACTGCTAAAGCTGCACTATTTACCAAGTCTGCCCCTGCATTCAAGCATCTGTTAAAAATCACTACAAAATTACAAAAATCCTAAAAATTCGCATGAATGTAGATTGGACTTTCGTCTACATTTCTATAAAAAGAACAAAAAATTTGGTTTTGTAGATTGTCTAGAATGAATTTTTCAAAATTGGCTGTCAGAACAATAACCAGCAGCCAATTCAGAAAAATACCAGCAAATACCCTCTTATAAAATTACTGATTTGGCATAACTCTGGACCTTTAATGGATCTGTAACTTCTCGAGCATGCATGTAATAGACACTTTAGCATGTATGTCCATATAAAGAGCTCAAAAAATGGTGTAGCCAATTGCTGTGAATTAAATCTCAAAGTCTGGTCTGTCAGAAAATCCTGAACAGCAGCATTGCTGTTACAAAACAGAAGGCAAATGAGTGAAAAAAGTCATGAAAATATGAGGAAAATACTGTGGGACACCTGTTATATTTGTGATCCCAAACAATCTATCAATTGAAAGAAACACAATCATACAAATTAAAAACAAAAAAAAAAGCAATCATAAGAACATGAAGATCTTTGCAATAGTTTAGCAATATTTTGATCGAGGAGCTGTCGCAACTCCGTCTCCGCCGTGACCTGGCGGTTCTCCTCGAATTATCGCCTGATCTCTACAAAAGCCAAACCAGCACTATTTGGTATTGTACCAAAGTAGTTTGTTCCAAACAACCAGAGTTGGTACCAGTACAGTCAATCCCAATCTTTAGTAGAACATAACATCAAATGTCCATTACCTAGTTTTATTGTTACTTGATACTCGCTCAGGCTTTCTGAAATAAAAAGACAAAATAAATGAGTTATGTAGTGGTTAAGCTGCACATGAAAAAAAGAAAAACATCAAATACAAAGATAAAATAAGTACAACAATACAAGTACTTAAAAATTACTGACTTGCAAAGATAAAATGTGTCATGAAGTATGTGAGGTTTCAGTGAATCAATATGGTTTCACGGTTCCTAAAAACATTGTGGGTTTAATACACTTTTATTGTCTCTCGCGTGTTTGATTCAATAAATCATAAAAATGAATCACAAAAAGAAACTGAAACTGATAAAACCACCTTTAATCACAAAAAGAGATGCAAAATTTATTAGAATGAATCAATAATACAGTGGTACCAGCAAATACCAATATTATTTTGTGTACTGGTTCAATCTACTGTGATTCCAAGGATTTGTATTCAAATATCCTAAAACTTTATAGAGGGTTTTATGCAAATTTAATTCAATAAACCACCTAATCACAGAAAAAAAGTGCAAACTTTGTTTAGAAAATCACCTTGAAAATTTGAGAATGAAGTTGAGTTATGAGAGAAGGCGTCGGAGCTCTGGTCGACGTTGTGGAGTAGCACGGCAGAGGAGGAGAAGAATTTGAAATTAGAAGCTATTAAAATTATTTGTTCTGAGGAAGAAGCACCAGATCTAGGCCGTGTTGTTTTACTTGGTCTCCAATTAAGAGAAATTCTAATATTGAATAAAATAAACAAATACATTTCATATCAGATGGCGAAAATATTGGAGTGATTTGTTTAGAAATAAAATTGGAAAATGTATATATAGAAACAAATAAGAACGTTTTATTCTTTTATTATTGATTTTTTCTATTATGCCGTGAGAATTATATAGAAACAAATACTATTTAAGGGAATGGACAATTGAGTCTAGAGGGAAATAAGGAAACTAACGATTTAATTGGATGTAGGGGTGATTTTCTATCATTTTTTCATTGGTCCATTTAAGGGATAAAAATATTGATTTCCATAATGATCAATTGATCAATGAGAATAATGAATCATATTTCTATTAGAGTGTAGGGAAAATAAGGAAATGTATTTCTTGTAGATAAATATCATAAAAAACTGAATCGCCTTCAATTTAATTGTAACATATAGTGTGGTTATATGTGTGGCGAGTTTTCTTTTAACTAAATATAAGTTTCTACACATAAAAGAGATGTATTTAATCAAAAGAAGACATATTATGTGATTGGAGGGCTGAGATTAAATTCGAAATTTTATTTTTCAATCGTAGCCGTTGGCGGATCAGGACATCAACGTGCTTAATAATAGAATGGAGATATATATATATATATAGGACAGTGCTACGGTGCTACGCGTATATAAGGGCCCCTCCGTGCTACGGCTCACTTTTTGAGTTTTCAAAATCCTAACGGTCGATCCGAACCGTTCAACATGATCTCCATATGAATATGTACTTGCAAACCAAATTTTACATTTTTTAGAATTTTTTTACTATTTATTAAGCCACTTTGAAAAAACACTAATTTGTACACAACAGTAAACTTTTCTGGACCATTGGATTAGCGATTTTCAAAGTGGCTTAATAAATAGTAAAAAAATTCTAAAAAATGTAAAATTTGGTTTGCAAGTACATATTCATATGGAGATCATGTTGAACGGTTCGGATCGATCGTTAGAATTTGTAAACTCAAAAAGTGAGCCGTAGCACGAAGGAGCCCTTATATACGCGTAGCATATTAGCCATATTATATATATATATATATATATATATATATATATATATATATATATATATATATATATATATGGAAATTGCTAATATGTTATGCATAACATAGAGGGCCTCCGTGCTACGGCCTAATATTTGAGTTTTCAAAATCCTAACGGTCGATCTGAACCATTCAACATGATCTCCATATGAATATGTACTTGCAAATCAAATTTTACATTTTTTAGAATTTTTTTACTATTTTTTTAGATAGGTAGAAAAACACTTGATCTGCATGGTACAGAATTTTCAGATCAAGTGTTTTTCTACCTATCTAAAAAAATAGTAAAAAATTCTAAAAAATGTAATTTGGTTTGCAAGTACATATTCAAATGGAGATCATGTTGAATGGTTCGGATCGACCGTTAGAATTTTGAAAACTCAAATATTGAGCCGTACCACGGAGGCCCTCTATGCTACGCACAGCATATTAACAATTTATATATATATATATATATATATATATATATATATATATAAAGTTGTGTTATTATACATTGCAATGCATAGGCCCCTCCGTGCATTGGACTAAAATCGTTGGATTCAAAGTCCAAATGACCGATCCAAACCGTTCATCTTGTTCTAAATATTGAAATGTGCTTGGAGACCAAATTTTACATTTTTTGGAATTTTTTTACTATTTATTAAGCCACTTTGAAAAGTCTGATCCGGTGGTCCAGAAAATTTTACTATTTTTTACTGTTCACCGTTGGATCAGCTATTTTCAAAGTGGCTTAATAAATAGTAAAAAAATTCCAAAAAATGTAAAATTTGGTCTCCAAGTACATATTAATATGGAGAACAAGATGAACGGTTTGGATCGGTCATTTGGACTTTGAATCGGTGATTTATGGTCCAATGCACAAGGGTGCCTATGCATTGCAATGCACCATAGACCATCTCTATATATATATATATATACTATGGTGAGCTGTGAAGCAAAACATCACGCCATATTTTCATTTTAAAAATCCAAAACAACCGATCCGAACCGCTCAACATATTCTAAATGTTGAAATGTGCTTGGAAACTAAATTTTACATTTTTTGGAATTTTTTTACGATTTATTAAGCCACTTTGAAAATCGCTGATCCACTGTGAACAGTAAAAAACAGTAAAAAATTATGGACCACCGAATCAGCAATTTTCAAAGTGGCTTAATAAATAGTAAAAAAATTCCAAAAATTATAAAATTTAGTCTCCAAGCACATTTCAATATTTAGAACATGTTGAGCGGTTCAGATCGGTTGTTTGGATTTTCAAAATGAAAATATGAGCGTGAAGTAAAAATGACCTCTTACTTCACAACTCACCATAGCCCAGCTCTCTCTTTTTATATATATATATATATAGAGAGAGAGAGAGAGAATGGCTAATATACAAACGTTTGTTCCTGAACTCAGGAACAAACGATTCGGTTCTCTAATTTTCAAAGTCCAAATAGTCGATTCAAACCGTTAGATATTCAATCTATATTAAAATGTACTTGGAGACCAAATTTTACATTTTTTGGAATTTTTTTACTATTTATTAAGCTGGTTTGAAAACCGCTGTTTTTCAATGCTGCAGAAATTTAATAAAAACAGCGGTTTTCAAACCAGCTTAATAAATAGTAAAAAAATTCCAAAAAATGTAAAATTTGGTCTCCAAGCACATTTTAATATAGATTGAATATCTAACAGTTTGGATCGACTGTTTGGACTTTGAAAATCAGAGAACCGAATCGTTTGTTCCTGAGTCCAGGAACAAACGTTTGTATATTAGCCATTCTCTCTCTCTCTCTCTCTCTCTCTCTATATATATATATATATATATATATATATATATATGAGGAGGGTTCCACTGCACCCTCTTTTGGTGCACCTAACGTGCACCCAAAACTCATATCTTCATTTTCAAAGTTCAAATAGTCGATTCGAACCTTCCAACGTGTTCTTCATATTAAAATGTGCTTGGAGACCAAATTTTACATTTTTTGGAAATTTTTTACTATTTTTTCTGAATTTTTGAAAATCATCACTTTGCTGAATTTCAAATTATTGTTTAGTTTAATCAAAAATTCTGAAAAAATAGTAAAAAATTTCAAAAAAATGTAAAATTTGGTCTCCAAGCACATTTTAATATGAAGAACACGTTGGAAGGTTCGAATCGACTATTTAAACTTTGAAAATGAAAATATGAGTTTTGGGTGCACGTTAGGTGCACCAAAAGAGGGTGCATTGGAACCCTCCTCTATATATATATATATATTTAACTTGAAATTTTATGCGAACTAATTTATATAGATGTAGTTGTATATACATATGACTATGAGTGAGGTACAAATTTTTGAGACTCACTCGCCACTCCCGAAATCGTATATAGTTTATAGTAATAGGTCGATAGAAATACGACTCATTCGAAATTAACTATTTTATCTAATTAATCATTCAAGCATCAACTAGAATAAATAATCTATCAAATTATAGCAATTTAAAATTCCTAAATTATCAAATAAATAAGTTCATGTTTGCAAGTCATATACCTAAAGTTTTGAACCTAATAATCCAGTTTACCAAGTATAGCAACCCAGACAATCAGAATACGAATAATCATACAAACCACAAAATCTCTCACTAAACCAAAAGATAAAAGTACGAGCAGAATGAGATGCCATCCAGCACCCATCAATCATTCTCCCCATCGAATGTGGCAATGTGCCTTCTTCATCAGACGAAGTGTCCTTGAAGTGCTTTGTCACCTTCTTGAAGAGATTTGTTTGCACGGTACTCATGTTGCGAAGTTGCTTTTTGAGTTTATCGTACCAAGTATATGCAAGCTCTTGATTTTTGGCCATTGTCTCTTGGATCTGACTCATCCCTGTTGTGAGATTTCCCATTTGACCCAGTATCCATCTCATTTGTTCAGTCACTGACTCATCATACGGTGCTTCTCGAGAAGAGGACTCACCTAGAGGCTGGGTTGGAGGTCCCGTGGGACCCGTAGTGCCACTGTTTGGATCCCAATATTGATTCGGTACCGCATTGGGGGCCACAATCCAACGGTTAATTGCACATTCGGTTGGACTGAGATGAGGAACACCTTGGATTGTAGTTTCATACCATCCCAATTTAGTTAATTCACTGCATAAGTCGGTGGGAGATAATGATTCATGATCTGTAGGGACGGGAATGTCATATATAGCAAGGAGTTTACCAATCAGGTGCCCGTAAGGGAGACTGTGTTCTGAATTGGTTGCTGCATTGTGCATGTGGCGTAGGATAATGTACGGAATGTTGATGGTCACCTCATCTAGCATGATAAGATGACAGAGGTAGAAGAGACCACCAAATTCGATGTTGGTTTTGATGGTGGATTTGGGGGTGAGGATGTTGTTGATGAACAGGTGGGCAAGACGATGCAGAGATGGAAGAGAGGTATAGTACAGATTTACGATCAATTTCCCAAGATTTACGATCAATTTCCCTAAACAGGTACCGGTTTTCACAATCAATTTCCCAATCCTCTTCAATCACGGTATTTTCACAATTCCTTTTTGTTTTTGGACTTTGGTGCCATTTTGAGAGTTGAAAATAAAATTTTACCGATTTACGATCAAAGTAGATAATCCTATTGAGAATGACGTGAGGAAGCCAAAGATATAATTAGATCGTCAATCCAATGGTCGGATCACCGAAATTAAAGAAAATGTGAAGCTAGGGTTTCGGTGAAGAGAGAATTAGGAGGGGTGATAGCGAAAATGGAGAGTAGAGATGAGTAGAGAGGAGATAGGAGAGCAAAATACACTTTTCCTCGTAAGTTTTGATGGCCAGAGCACTTAGAACACCTTGATGGAGGTAGAAACGGCGGAGGAGAAGAAGAAAGAAAATAGGAAGGGTCGAGTAAGGAAGGAAGAGAGAAAGACGGAAAGGAAATAAAGCACCGCGCCTTCAGGAGTAACTATTGTAACGGTTGCTGTGAGATCAATTCAAATTCCAGCATTTAATGCAGTGAAAATAAGCATAACGGTTATAACCGTTGCAATGCTTCCCACAACGGTAGCTCTCTGACTTGAAAGGGCTTCAGTTGCAACGGTTAAGGTCAATTTATTCATTCTGAATCATATTTTGAAAGGAAATCGAATTTCATGGTTGCTATGCTTCCTATCACTCATATCTAGACGTTGTATAATAAAGTTATCTTAATCCTAAATATTTATATATATCGATAATAAAATTTGCACACAAAAATTTCAATGATTCAAACATTTCCTTAAATAAATTTTGATGAACCATATACGTTTCGATATACACTAGCAAAGAGTACTAGCATATATCATGCATTTATCTCCCTCTTAATAGTGTTGAAGTTGAGATTTATTGGGGAGATAAATTTCCCATCTATTTTTTTTTTTCTAGATTTAGTCATCCAAACAACATTCAACATGTTGTTCTTCCTCCTAAACCTACATTCCACCGAAGTGTGTCCAAGTTTACAACAATAATTACAAAATTTTGAAGATAATTTGCAGTTGGTTGGTGGATTTAGATGTTCTAGGCTTGAGATCCTTTAAGCTCTTGAGAACGAGAGTATCTTATTTTGGTTGAGTTGTTATCAAATTCATATTTTCTAAGATCGTTATTCCTTTTATTTAACGTTTTATAAGTTGTGTTCCTATGTGTTCCTACGTTTTATATGGAGTATCATTTTTGCTATTAAATTCATGTTGTTAAGATTTTTTATTATTGAATTCAAATGAGGTTTTACCCTTCTTGTATCTATGTCCAGAGGCGGAGCCAATTCAATGGAGGGGTAGGCAGTTGCCTACTCCAAATTGAAATTTAGTTACCGATTATACTGATTCTAACCTTATGCCTACCTCTGATTTATTAATTGCCTCCCCATGTTTTAACCCACAAAAAAGCCCATTGCTCCAATAGCCCAATTCTTATTAATTTTCCTATAGAAGCAGCAGCAACGTACCTGTTTAGAAAAAAATCCAAACCCGATTCTGTTTGTGCGCTGATTTGGAAAAAAAATCACAGCAACGACGAATCCAATGGAGAAAGGAGCGATTCCAAAAAGAAAAAAAAAGAGACGGCTTAGGGCTTAGGCGGAGACGAGAAGACTGCTCAGACGGAGGTGTGGAGAGAGGTATGAAGGCGATTCGAACCCTAACTCTATTTGATTTTTGTTTATAGATTGATAAATTGAGTCATGTATTGTTTTTTTTTTATATTTCGTACTTAATTTCTGTTTTACCCGACTTAAGTATATTGATTGTTCATACTTGATTTCTCTGTTTATACTCGATTTAGGTTGATTCTATAATTTTTTTGTTTAGAGCTGACCCCTAAATTGTTTATTTATTACCTGATTTCTTTTATTATCCAATTTTAGAGTTGAATCCTAAATTCTATACCCAATTTTAGAGATTAAATTGATTTATGTTTACCTGATTTCTGTTTATATCCAACTACCCTATGATTCATTATTTTTTTCTTTAAATTTGTCTATTAGAGTATCAAAGATGGACAAGTACTATAAGAAGACATTTAAACCTCCAATTGATTCACCTTCACAAGAATCACATGAGGTTGATATTGTTGAACAAGAACCTCCTTCTGATCCTACCCTAAGGCCACCTATATCTCAATATAATCTAAATGAGCATGATAGAATTCATCGATCTTATCTAGCAAAAGGCCCATGTCAACCTAACAACCATGATTTTCCCCAAAGAGATATAGCGGGTACAATGAGAAAGATTTAACAAAGATTGGTTTAAACCTGATCAGTATGGCTCTTGGTTGGAATATAGCATCGATAAAGATGCGGCATTTTGCCTTTGTTGTTATCTCTTTAGACCAGAAAACCTAGGATCAGGTGGAAGGACCAACTTTGTAGGAGAGGTTTAATGAACATGTTGGTGATACAAATGGCTAGCACAATCAGGCTTAGAGAAAATGTTTGAATTTGTTGAACCAGAGACAATGCATCCAAACGGTCTTTGAGAAACAAACTGTTAGGCAAAAGATGGATTATCAGGTACAACTAAATGCATCTGTAGATTGTGCTCGATTTCTTGCAAAGCAAGGTTTGGCATTATGTGGGCATGACGAGTCCAAAAGCTCTAGCAATAAAAGAAATTTCATTGAACTTTTGAGGTTTTTAGGAGATCATAATGAACATATAAACAAGGTGATTCTAGACAAGGCTCCCCAGAACCTAAAGCTGTCTTCACCTAATGTCCTAAAGGAGATAGTTAATGCTGCTGCGGAGGAGACAACCAAGGAAATAATTGCAGAGCTTGGCGATAATTTGTTTGTTGTCTTAATTGATGAGTCAAGAGATGTCTCATTCAAGGAACAAATGACAGTTATGATTCGATTTGTGAACAATAGAGGTTCTGTTGTTGAATGATTTTTAGGTATCGTTCATGTTTTTGAGACTACGTTGTCTTTGAAAGCGGCACTTGAGGATTTATTAGGTAAGCATGGCCTATCTTTCGTGCATTGCTTTACCCATCAACTTCAGCTATATCTTGTTGCGGTAGCCAAGAGTCATTCCAAAGTTGCCTTACTATTCCAAATGGTCTCTAGCATTCTCAATGTTGCTTGTTCATCTTGTAAAAGGCATGATCGGTTACGTGAGAAGCGGAGAATTGAAATGGTGGAAGCTATTTCACATTATGAGGCCCTAAGCGGAAGAGGTTTGAACCAAGAAATGAGTCTTACACGTGCATGTGACACTCGTTTCATTTAATAACAATCATTATTTTTGCAAGTTTTGATGCTCTTCTTATTTTCGTTCTCTTATTTTGTCACATGTAGGTGATACCCGATGGAGTTCTCATTTCAAGGCTCTCAATAGCATTATTACACTATTTTCAGTCACAATAGATGTAATTGAGAAAGTAGAACGGATGGAGCATTTCCCGAACAACGAGGAGAGGCGGCTGGTTGGTAGAATCTATGCTATCTTTTTAGTTTGTTTTCATTGTCATATCATGAGAAATTCATTAGCCATCACTTATGATCTGTCTCAATTATTGCAACGCAAAGATCAAGATATGGTGAATGCTATGTGCATGGTGGAAATTGCTAAACGTCGATTGCAAGAAATGAGGGATAGTGGATGGGAATCATTATTCCAAGAAGAGTTTGTTGGTCCCTAAGGCACCTACAAGGTGGGTGAATAAAGGACCTTTTAAAATTTAAAGCTAATTTATTATAATTATCGTGTGTACGTTATTCTTGACAGAAATCGAATAACATTAAACTAAGCAAGTGTGCATAAAGTAAATAGAAGAGTTAAGAGACACTTGACACGAGAGTTGTTTACGGAGTTCGGCATTAACGCCTACGTCTCCGGGGCTTCGCGACCTTCGAGATGGTGTGCCTTTCTTTACCCAATGAAAAAAGAGTACAAGGTGGAACCGGTGAGTCCTTACAAACCTTGAGAAGTCACACAGCCCGAGTACGGAAATGGCTCACGAGCACTGAAGGCTCAAGTGTATGAATCAAAACAAGATGATCACTCAAGGA
Source organism: Carex parvula (assembly GCA_025461045.1). Lineage (NCBI taxonomy): Eukaryota > Viridiplantae > Streptophyta > Magnoliopsida > Poales > Cyperaceae > Carex > Carex parvula. Next base: position 25,939 of record JAJGRW010000835.1, read on the forward strand.
TCACTCTACTTCTTACAAGATATTGATTATGTTTTGAGTATGCTTGAGATTGGTGTATGAATATTGAAGTTGTGCGCACAAGCAACAATGGCCTTTTCTAGATCTGAAAGGAATTCAGAATATTGCAATTGTGGGCGGCTAAAGTGATAATCTAAACTTAGATTTTGTTTCTATTTATATGGAACTGTACAAAATCAGGTATTTGGTCTTAACCGTTGCAATGGTTGCCACCAAACTATAGGTTTGGCTGCCTGTGAAATCCTAACTGTTGTCACAACGATTATTCTCTGAAAATTCTGGATAACCGTTGCAACGGTTGTCACAACAAAATAAATCAATTTGGCTGTGTTTGAATTATTCTGTTGCAATGGTTATTTAACCGTTACAACGATTAAGGTAAAATACCTCATTCTCAAGCATACTTTACCAATTTACAGATTTCTAAACCTAATCTCGAGATTATGCTTCTAGCTCCAATGCTTGGTTCTTCATGACTCATCCTTGATTAATTATTGCAATTCATCATGTATCATTGATGTGTACTTTAGCAATTCATATCGTCATGAACCTGCACAATATCTCAAGACACAAAACTATAAAATTCAATGAATATATGTTTTGCAAATCTAGTCAAACAAACAAGTAGATTATGGCACAATCCAACAATCTCCCCCATTTGACGATTTGCAAAACATATATATTACGTGAGTGCATAAATTGGATATTCCCACAAATTCAAAAATTTTGAAATTTTTGTTTTTGCTTTCTTTCACTTGTGTGGTGTTTATGAATATTAATTTAACGAACTTGTAATATCTCTCCTCATTTTTGAAAATGGTCAAAAGGGCAAAAAAATATTACGATAATGAAATCAAGAGGGCTCCCCCTCAATTCATGCACTCCCCCTTAATTTTATAAAATAGTAAATTAAGGAATAATAAATAAAATAGCAATTAAAGCACAAATAAAAAATAATATGGCAATGACAGCACGCATTTATGCACTACACAAGAATATAGAAATTTAATATTGTGCAATATATGTTAATTAGAGTCTTATACTCAAATTTATTGAAGTTATAGGTTATTGATTTTATTAAGAGGTTGAATGTGATCAAATTGAACTATTCTCTTATTAGATAATATTGAAAATATATATTTATTCAATTTGATATCAATTATAAACATTGAAATTTGAATATATGTGATTACCCATGTTATTTTTTATTTTAATGTCCTTATTCGCGTGAAGAATATATGTGATACATCATGCGAATAAAAACAAAGGAAAATATGATCCAAATAACAATAACTAAAATGAAAGACACGCATAGCAATCAACATAATATTGAAAATAGTGTCCCTTATAGCGAGTGGAATCGTGCGAGTACACGTTTTGTGAATCGTGGGACCAATTGGAAGATATATTTGATGAATTGAGTGGATGTAGAAGATAACAAATGGAGTAATTGAAGTGATTTGGGAGGAAAAATTCTGCTACGAATGAAGAGAAGAAATTGGAGGTTAATATAGGCTAATTAGATAATCTCATGAATATCTCACATTTTTTCATATTGAGCAATAAACTTGATTTTATTCAATTAAGGAATTTCTTGGGCAACAATATGGAAAGTGAATGGAGGGTGTACTATGGAAAGTCAGAATTTCAACAGATTTTGAATCAATATGAAATTTGGAATTAATTGAATATGGAAACAATAAAAAAGGCAAGAAATCAAGCAGAATTGGTGCCTGCCGCTGACAACCGTTACAACGGTTGATTAACCGTTGCAACGGAAGAGACAAATTACACAATTGATAATGAAATTGCAATTAACGCACTAATTAAGCGGCAACAGTTAATAACCATCACAACTGTTGCTGTGACAGTTGGACCCCGGAAAATCCAATAGAGGGTTAAATTGATGTAACTGTTGGAACGGAACAATGAAAATAGGTGTCCTGCTCAGATTTTCAAGATTAATTTAACCTAATTGATTATTATGCTTCGAACATCGATTTTCTAGATGCAATTTTAATATGAAATCACTCTTCTAGAGATAATTCCTAGTTTAAATCAGAGTTCATTATGTTGTTTAGAGCTTAATGGTTTGGTGAATATATCGGCAATTAGATTTTGGTTGTCAACATGAGCAAGTTCAACATCTCCTTTTTCAACATGATCTCTAATAAAGTGATGACGAATTTCTATGTATTTAGTTTTGGAATGTAGGACCGGATTCTTTGATATTTGTAGTACTAGTGTTGTCACACATGATTGGTACCTTGCGAAAGTTAATTTCGAAGTCTTTTAGCTTTTGAATCATCCATAATAATTGTGTGCAATAATGACCGGCCGCGACATATTCGGTTTCCATTGTGGAGAGTGTGACAGATGTTGCTTACGGCTTGACCAAGAGACGATAGATCCACAAAGAAATTGACATGATCCACTTGTGCTTTTTTTATCTATACGATCTTCGGCAAAGTCGGCATCAATGTATCCTACTAACTCTAGGTCCGTTTGTCTACCATACCATAATCCTAAGTTTAAGGTACCTTTGATGTATTTGAAAATTCTTTTAACGGCTTTGTGATGTGAATCTTTAGGGTTAGCTTGAAATCTAGCACATAGACACACTGTATGCATAATATCGGGCCTACTAGCCGTTAAATAAAGTAAGCTACCAATCATACCTCGATATAGAGATGTCTATGGAAGTTCCGGTTGAATCCAAGCCAAGATTAGTGGCGATGGCTATTGGTGTTGGACTAGTCTTACAATCCGACATGCCAAACTTTTTGATTAATTCTTTTGCATACTTGGTTTGGCTTATGAAAATTCCTTCGGTTAATTTGCAATCCTAATAAGAAGTTAAGTGGACCCATCATGTTCATCTCAAATCACTATGCATCAAATTGGAAAACTCTCTGGCAACTGCCCCATTAGTTGAACCAAAAATAATATATTCTACATATATTTGAATAATTGAAATTTCATTTCCTTGCTTTTTTGTAAACAAGGTAGTGTCATTCTTACCTCGAGTGAAACCATTTTCAATTAGAAATGTACTAAGTCAACCATACCATGCTCTAGGAGTTTGTTTGAGATCATATAAGGCTTTGGATAACTTATAAACATGGTTTGGATAACTTGGATCAACAAAACCGGGTGGTTGTTGTACATAGACTTTCTCTTCTAGAAATCCATTCAAGAAGGCACTTTTAACATCCATTTGAAATAGTGTAAAACATTTATGAGCAGCATATGCCAAAAATATTCTAATGGATTCTAAGCGATCCACGGATGCAAAAGTTTCATCAAAGTCTATGCCCTCTTGTTGTGTATACCCTTGAGCTACTAATCTAGCCTTGTTCCTAACAACATTACAATTTCATCCCTTTTATTTTTGAAAATCCACTTTATACCTATTATCATGTGGTCCTTTGGTTTTGGTACCAATTTCCAAACCTTATTACGTTCAAATTGAGTGAGTTCCTCTTGCATGGCACAAATCCAATTTTCTTCATTATTTACTTCTGTAAAGTTTTTGGGTTCTACTTGAGATACAAACACACAATTAGCAATCATTTGATTTATACCCGATCTAGTTTTAACACGTTCTCTAGGATCTCCTATAACATTAGTAAGAGGGTGAGATGGAACTTCTCTTAAGTTTTTGGATATGTGATATGCGTCTTCTTGTGTCTCTAGTTGATCTTGAGGTGGTATGCTCTCCTCGTTTGGTAGTGACTCGTGTTCATCTTGTTCAACATGAATTTCTTCACAATGTATTGGTGTAATTAGTGGTGGTACACTCGTATTCACATTTGGTGGTGTGTCTACATGCTTTTTCTCAATGTTTATAGCGTCACCTTCATTGTTGGTTGGATCTTCATTACCTACAATAGAGATACATTCCTCGGCCATTTTGTTAGTACTTTCATCAAATCTAACATGAACGGTATCTATTACAGTACAATGTTGAGGAATGAATATTTTATAAGCCTTACTTGTCATTGAATATCCTACAAAAATTCCTTCAATAGCTTTGGAATCAAATTTAGCAAGGCGTTGTGATTCATCAAGAACAAAACATTTGACCCAAATGCTCTAAAGTAAGAAATATTAGGTACCCTTTCCACAATTCATACGGTATTTTCTTTAGGATTGGTCTAATATTTACTCGATTAACTATATAACATGCCGTATTAAAAGTTTCGGCCCTAAGATAATAAGGTAAGGGATATTCATGTAACATGGTTCGGGCAAGTTCTAATAATGTTCGGTTTTCGGCTACTCCATTTTGTTGAGGTGTTTGAGGAGCCGAATATTCTTGGGTAACCCTTTGAGAACAAAAATCATCGAATTGTGCATTTTCAAATTCCCCACCATGATCACTTCTAATTCTACTTAATTTTAATCCCTTTTCATTCTCAACACGATTACAAAATATAGCAAAGTTATCAAATACTTAATTCTTGTTTTGCAAGAACATTACCCAAGTGTATCGACTATAATGGTCCACAATTACAAATGCATACTTATTTTTAGTCAAGCTTGGTGTACTAACCGGTCTAACTAAATTCATGTGAATTAATTGTAAAGGTTGAGTGGTTGAGACCATATCTTTGGACTTGAAGCTATTTTTAAATTGTTTACCTTTAACACATGCATCACACAAACCTTCGGTCTCAATTTTATGAATTGGTAAACCACGAACAAGGTCTAGTTTAACTAATTTCTTAATTGAGTCAATAGCAACATGACCTAGTCTACGATACCATAACCATGAATCTGTAACTGTGGCGTTCAAGCATGTTTCGCCATTCTCAAAATGAGTAAATGTAAATGATAAATATTTTTTATTTCTCTTACCTGTGTAGACTATCGTGTCATCCGAAGATCTAACTAAATATCAAACATTAGTGTCAAATTTAATATGGTGACCGGCATCGCATAACTTACTTACACTAAGTTGAAATTCAGGCCATCTACTAGATATACATCTTTTTAATGGTCAAGTTTTGGTTTCTAACCGTACCTAATCCTATGATCTTGCCCTTTGCTTATGGCTACCAAAGGTAACCAATCCATCATCATATGGTTCTAAAGTTTTAAAGTTAGATTTGTCACCGGTCATATGGTGAGAACATCCACTATCAATAATCCAAGCATTTTCTTTGTGAGAAGAAATCAAACACACCTACAAGAGTATATATTAGATAATAGAAATAGTTAGTAACTAATACATACCTTGATTTCATCTCCCCCTAAATTATTTTGAAGTTTTAAGTTTTGGGGGAGATATTCTCCTTGCTTCTCATTCTTTTCTAGATTTAGGAACGCACAATATTCAACATGTTGCTTCTCTTCCTAAATCTACATTCCACGGATGTGTGTCCAACCTTACAACAATAATTGCAAAAAGTAAGAGATGGTTTACGGAATGTTGCACGGTCAATTGATTCCAAATTCGGTCATTGCTTGAAATTGTAGTGGAAAGGCCATTTTGATTCTTGAGTTTGACTCTTTGTATTCCACTTTGGTTTATTCACACTTTTATATTTCACATTTTTACTCTTGTTCCTAGTTAACTCAAACTTTTTAGGATGTTGGGGAACACCTCTTGTTGACCAATTACTTTGAGTCTCATGTTTACAACATTCTTCAACATTCTGATAGTATCATACTCCATTTTGATTTCTAAAGTAGTTTTTAGATGGTTCTTTTGGATAAAGTTGTGTTTTTGTTTGATTGACAAGTATGTACTTTTTGTTGTCAAATTTAAGTTTTGTAAATTTTTTATCATCAAATATTGGAGTTTGTTCCCCTTTATTTTTATGGCTTTGCGAGTGATTGGATTGCAATGAGGATTGACTCTTCTCATATTCAAGACCGAGTTTCCCGATTTCTCAATCTTCTAGTTGATCTCTCGCTTGAAAATATGGGTCTAGCCTAATGACACTTCTTGATCATTTGGTGACCTTAAAGGCTTAATTTCAATTTCTAGTGTTTGTATTCTAACCTTCAAAATCTCATTCTTACCTATATGTGTTTGACAATTATTGACACTATTAGACATTTGTAATTCATTTATTTTAAGTTCACAACTTTTAAGTTTATCTTCTAGAATCAAATATGATACTTTTATATTCCTATTTTCTTCTGATAAATTATTAGCTTCTAGTCTAATAGACTCCAAATCTTCTAGATGTGACTTACAAGTATGTGACTCTAACTCGTTTGCCTTGGGTTCAAGCTCAAGAATCTTTGACCTTAATTTGTGTTTCTTCTTTATCAAGCAAATCTGAATTTGCCACATCTAGGAGTTTTCTCAACCTATTTTCATTTTAGGATGTTAGATTATTCTTCTATTTGTCTTTCATCTTCTACTAGTTGGTTTTCATCTTTTTCAAGTTGTCTTTCATCTTGTACTGGTTGTCCTTCATGTTCTACTAGTTGTCTTTCACGTTCTATTGTTTGTCTTTCATCTACTACTGGTTGTATTTCATCTTCTTCTAGTTGTCTTTCATCTTGTACTGGTTGTCTTTCATCTTCTTCTAGTTGTCTTTCATCTTGTACTGGTTGTATTTCATCTTCTTCTAGTTGTCTTTCATCTTCTTCTAGTTGTCTTTCATCTTGTACTGGTTGTGTTTCATGTTCTACTTGTTGTCTTTCACCTTCTACTTGTTGTCTTTCATCTACTACTGATTGTATTTCATCTTATTTTTGTTGTCTTACATCTTATATTGACTTTCATGTTCTACACTTTCATCATCTTCTAATTGTCTTACACATTGTACATGTTGTATTTCATATTCTACTAGTTGACTTTAACGTTCTACTGGTTGTATTTCATCTACTACTGGTTATATTTTATGTTCTACTAGTTGTCTTTCACCTTCTTCTAGTTGTCTTTCATCTTGTACTGGTTGACTTTCATGTTGTTCATGTTGTCTTTCATTTTCTTCTAGTTGTTTTTCAACTACTAATGGTTGTATTTTATCCTTTTCTAGTTGTATTTCATTTTTTTCTAGTTGTATTTTCATCTTTTTCAAGTTATTTTTCATCTTCTACTAATTGTCTTTCATCTTTTATTAGTTGTCTTTAATGTTCGACTTGTTGTCTTTCATATTCTTCAAATATCTTGTACATATTATCTTTCATGTTCTACTAGTTGTCTATCATCTTCTGCTAATTGTCTTCATCTTGTACTGTTGTCTTTCATCTTCTTCTAGTTGTTAGTTGTATTTCAACTTCTTCAAGTTGTCTTTCATCCACTACGGGTTGTATTTAATCCTCTTCTAGTTGTCTTTCATGTTCTTCTAGTTGTTTTTTTCATTTTGTGCTGGTTGTGTTTCATCTACTACCGATTGTATTTTATATTCTTCTAGTTGTCTTTAATATTGTACTAGTTGTATTTCATCATCTTCTACTTGTATTTTGTCCTCCTCTAGTTGTATTTCATCTTCTTCTAGTTGTTTTTCATCTTGTACTAATTGTCTTTCAAGTTCTACTTGTTATCTTTCATTACTTGCAGTCACGTTCTACTGGTTGTCTTTCATCTACTTCTGGTTGTATTTCATCTTGTTCTAGTTGTCTTTCATCTTGTTCTGATTTTCTTTCATGTTCTACTAGTTGTCTTTCACGTTCTACTTGTTGTCTTTCTTCTACTACCGGTGGTATTTCATCTTCTTCTAGTTGTCTTTCATCTTGTAATGGTTGTATTTCATGTTCTACTGGTTGTCTTTCTTGTTCTTCTAGTTGTATTTTTTCTCTAGTTGTATTTGATCTTCTTCTGGTTTTCTTTCGTCGTCCTATATTTGTCATTCATATTCTACTAGTTGTCTTTCATCTCGTACTATTTGATTTTCCATTTTTACTGGTTGTCTTTCATCTTCTAGTAGTTGTTTTTCATCTTCTTCACTGTCTTTCATCTTGTACAGTGTCTTCATTGTTCTACTGGTTGTCATTCTTCTTTTTCTAGTTGTCTTTCATCTTGTACTGGTTTTCTTTCATGTTGTACTTGTTGTCTATCATCTTCTTCTAGTTATCTTTCATTTTGTACCGATTGTCTTTTAATGTTCTACTGGTTGTCTTTCATCTTCTTCTAGTTGTCTTTTATCTTCTACAGGTTGTCTTTCATGTTGTCTTTCAACTACTACCGGTTGTATTTCATCTTCTTCTAGTTGTATTTAATCTTGTACTGGTTGTCTTTCATGTTCTAATTGTTGTGTTTTGATGTTCTACTAGTTGTGTTTCATGTCTACAAGTTGTTTTTCATCTACTACCAATTCTATTTCATCTTCTTCTAGTGGTGTTTAATCTTGAACTGGTTTGTCTTTCATGTTCTACTGGTTGTCTTTAATCTTCTTCTACTTGTAGTGTGTCTTCCTCTAGTTGTATTTCAAATTCTTCTAGTTGTTTTTCATCTTATATTGTGTGTTTCAAATACTAATAGTTGTTTTTCATTTTTTACTGGTTGTCTTTCATCTACAACCAGTTGTATTTCATTTTTTTCTGGTTGTCTTTCATCTTGTTCTGGTTGTCTTTCATGTTTGGTTATCTTTCATTTTTGTCTAGTTGTCTTTCATCTAGTACTGATTGTCTTTCATGTTCTACTGGTTGTCTATCATCTACTTTTAGTTGTCTTTCATCTAGTACTGATTGTCTTTCATGTTCTACTGGTTGCCTTTCATCTTCTTCTAGTTGTTAGTAGTTTTTTCAACTTCGTCTAGTTGTCTTTCATTCACTACTTGTTGTATTTCATCTTCTTCTATTTGTTTTCCATCTTCTTCTAGTTGTCTTTCATCTTGTACTTGTTGTGTTTCAGGTTCTACTGGTTGTCTTTCACGTTCTACTGGTTTTCTTTCATCTACTACGGGTTGTATTTCATCTTCATCTAGTTGTCATTCATATTCGACTAGTTGTCTCTCACCATCTACTAGTTGTCTTTCATCTTGTATTGGATGTTTTTCATGTTCTACTGGTTGTCTTTCACATTCTACTAGTTGTCTTTCATCTACTATTGATTATAGTTCATCTTCTTGTACTAGTTTTTCATCTTGTACTGGTTGTCTTTCATGTTTTACTGGTTGTCTTTGATCTTTCTCTAGTTGTCTTTCAAATTGTACTAATTGTCTTTCATGTTCTACTGGTTGTCTTTCACGTTCTACTGGTTGTCTTTCATCTACTACTGGTTGTCTTTCATCTTCTTCTAGTTGTCTTTCATCTTGTTCTCATTGTCTATAATCTTCTAGTTGTCTTTCATCTTCTTCTCGTTGTCTATCATCTTATAGTTGTTGTCTTTCAAGTTCTACTGGTTGTCTTTCATCTTATTATAGTTGTCTTTCATCTCGTACTAGTTGTCTTTCAGCTACTACTGGTTGTCTTTCATCTACTACTAGTAGTATTTCATCATCTTCTTGTTGTCTTTCTTGTTCTGGTCGTCTTTCATCTTTTTCTAGTTGTCTTTAATGTTCTACTGGTTGTATTTCATCTTCTTGTAGATGTCTTTTATCTTATTCTAGTTGAATTTCATCTTGTACTGATTATCTTTCTTCTACTACTGGTTGTATTTTCATTTTTTTTCTAGTTGTATTTCGTCTACTACGGATTGTATATCATCTTCTTCTGGTAGTCTTTCATGTAGTATTGGTTGACTTTCATGTTCTACAGGTTCTCTTTCATCTTCTTCTAGTTGTCTTTCAACTTGTACTGGTTGTCTTTCATCTTCTTCTAGTTGTCAGTTGTATTTCAACTCCTTGATTTCTTTCATCCACTACTGGATGTATTTTCTCTTCTAATTGTATTTCATCTTCTTCCTAGTTCTTTTTCATCTTTTTCTTGTTGTCTCTCACATTTTACTGGTTGTCTTTCATGTTCTACTGGTTGTCTTTCATCTTCTTCTAGTTGTGTTTTAATCTAGTTCTGGTTGTCTTTCATCTTCTTTTAGTTGTTAGTTGTTTTTCAATCTCATCTTGTTGATTTTATCAACTACTTGTTGTATTTCATCATCTTCTAGTTGTCTTTTATTTTGAACTGGTTGTGTTTCATATTCTACTAGTTGTCTGTTACGTTCTACTAGTTGTCTTTCATCTACTACTGGTAGTATTTCATCTTCTTTTAGTTGGCTTTCATCTTGTACTGGTGACACTTCATGTTCTACTAGTTGAATTTCATCTTCTTTTATTTAATTTTCATCTTGTATTGGTTGTCTTTCTTCTTCATCTAGTTGCCATTAATATTCTAATGTGTTTCATCTTCTATTTGTCTTTTTATCATGTACTGGTTGCGTTTCATGTTCTACAGGTTGTTTTTCATCTAATACTGATTGTATTTCATCTTCTTCTAGTAGTATTTCATCTTGTATTGATTGTCTTTCATGTTCTACTGGTTGTCTTTCATATGTTTCTGGTTGTCTTTCATATTGTACTAATTGTCCTTCATGTTTTACTGGTTGTCTATCATCTTCTTCTAAGTGTCTTTCATCTTGTACTTGTTGTCTTTCATGGTAACTAGTTGTCTTTCATTTTCTTCCAGTTGTGAGTTGTATTTCAACTTCTTCTAGTTTTATTTCATCTACTACTGGTTGTATTTCATTTTCTTGTAGTTGTCTTTCATCTTCTTCTAGTTGTCTTTCGTATTGTACTGGTTGTTTTTGATGTTCTACTGGTTGTCTTTCACATTCTATTAGTTGTCTTTCATCTACTACAGATTGTATTTGATCTTCTTGTAGTAGTTTTTCATCTTGTACTGGTTTTTTTTATTGTTCTACTGGTTGTCTTTCATGTTCTACTGGTTGTCTTTCAACTTGTACTGGTTGTCTTTCATGTTCTACTGTTTGTCTTTCATCTACTACTAGTTGTATTTCATCTTCTTCTAGTTGTCTTTCAACTTGTACTGGTTGTCTTTCATATTCTACTAGTTGTCTTTCATCTTCTTCTAGTTGTCAGTTGTATTTCAACTCCTAGGTTTCTTTCATCCACTACTGGTTGTATTTTCTTTTCTAGTTGTATTTCATCTTCTTATAGTTCTTTTTCATTTTCTTCTTGTTGCTTTTCATGTTGTACTGGTTGTCATTCATATTATACTAGTTGCGTTTCATCTTCTTCTAGTCGTCTTTCAACTTGTACGAGATGTTTTTCATCTTTTCTAGCTGTCAGTTGTATTTCAACTTCTTCTAGTTTTCTTTCATCCACTACTGGTTGTATTTCATCTTCTTCGTGTTCTTTTTCATCTTCTTCTAGTATCTTTCATCTTGTACAGGTTGTCCTTCATGCTCTACTAGTTACCTTTTTCTTCTAGTTGTCTTTATTCTTGTACTGTTTGTTCTATCATCTTCATCTAGTTGTCTTTCATATTCTACTAGTTTTCTCTCACCATCTACTAGGTGTCTTTCATCTTTTATTGGTTGTTTTTCATGTTCTACTGGATGTCTTTCACATTCCTAGTTGTCTTTCATCTACTATTGATTGTAGTTCATCTTCTTATAGTAGTTTTTCATCTTGTACTGGTTGTCTTTGATCTTCCTCTAGTTGTCTTTCAACTTCTACTGGTTGTCATTCATGTTCTCCTGGTTGTTTTTCACGTTCTACTGGTTGTCTTTCATCTACTACTGGTTTTCTTTCATCTTGTTCTAGTTGTCTTTAATGTTCTACTTGTTGTCTTTCTTCTTCTTGTAGTTGTTTTTCATCTTCTTGCAGTTGTCTTTCATCTTGTACTGGTTGTCTTTCAGCTTGTACAGGTTGTCTTTCATGTCCTATTGATTGTCTTTCATCTACTATTGGTTGTATTTCATGTTCTTGTAGATGTCTTTTATCTTCTTCTAGTTGTTTTTAATCTTGTACTAATTATATTTCTTCTACTACTGGTTGTATTTCATCTTTTTCTAGTTGTATTTCATCTACTACGAATTGTATATCATCTCTTCTGGTAGTCTTTCATCTAGTATTGGTTGATTTTCATGTTCTACTGGGTCTCTTTCATCTTCTAGTTGTCTTTCAAATCTAGTGGTTGTCTTTAATCTTCTTCTAGTGGTTGTATTCATCTAGAGATTTCTTTCATCCACTACTGGTTATATTTCCTCTTCTAGTTGTATTTCATCTTCTTCTTGTTGTCTTTCATCTTGTACTGGTTGTCTTTCATCTTCATCTAGTTGTCATTCATCTTCTACTAGTTGTCTTTCATCTACTACTGATTGTATTTTATCTTCTTGTAGTAGTTTTTCTTTTGTACTGGTTGTTTTTCATGTTTTACTGGTTGTCTTTCATCTTCCTCTAATTGTCTTTCAACTTATACTAGTTGTCATTCATGTTCTCCTGGTTGTTTTTCACGTTCCACTTGTTGTCTTTCATCTACTGGTTGTATATCATCTTTTTCTAGTTTTCTTTCATCTTGTTATAGTTGTCTTTAATGTTCTACTTGTTGTCTTTTTTCTTCTTGTAGTTGTTTTTCATCTTCTTGCAATTGTCTTTCATCTTGTATTGGTTGTCTTTCAGCTTGTACAGGTTGTCTTTCATGTCCTATTGATTGTCTTTCATCTACTACTGGTTGTATTTCATGTTCTTGTAGATGTCTTTTATCTTCTTCTAGTTGTTTTTAATCTTGTACTTATTATATTTCTTCTACTACTTGTTGTATTTCATCTTTTTCTAGTTATATTTCATCTACTATGGATTGTATATCATCTTCTTTTGGTAGTCTTTCATCTAGTATTGGTTGACTTTCATATTCTATAGGTTCTCTTTCATCTTCTTCTAGTTGTCTTTCAACTTGTACCGGTTGTCTTTCATCTTCTTCAAATTGTCAGTTGTATTTCAACTCCTTGTAGATTCTTTCATCCACTACTGGTTGTAGTTTCTCTTATAGTTGTATTTCATCTTCTTCTAGTTCTTTTTCATTTTCTTCTTGTTGTCTTTCATCTTGTACTAGTTGTCATTGATGTTCTACTAGTTGCATTTCATCTTCTTCTAGTTGTTTTTCATCTTGTACTAGTGTCTTTCATCTTCATCTAGTTGTCATTCGTATTCTACTAGTTGTCTTTCATCTACTACTGATTGTATTTCATCTTCTTGTAGTAGTTTTTCATTTTGTATTGGTTGTCTTTCATGTTCTACTGGTTGGCTTTCACATTCTACATTGGTTGTCTTTTATCTACTACTGGTTGTATTTCATCTTCTTCTATTTGTATTTCTTCTTGTACTAGTTATCTTTCATGTTCTACTGGTTATCTTTCATCTTCTTGTGGTTTTTTTTTTCATCTTTTTGTAGTTGTCTTTCATCTTGTATTGGTTGTCCTTCATCTTGTACTGGGGGTGTATCATGTTCTATTGGTTGTCTTTCATGTCATATTGATTGTCTTTCATCTACTACTGGATGTATTTCATCTTGTTGTAGTTGTCTTTCATCTTCTTCTATTTGTCTTTTATCTTGTATTGATTATCTTTCTTCAACTACTGGTTATATTTCATCTTCTTCTAGTTGTCTTTCATCATGTACTAGTTATCTTTCATCTACTACTGATTTTATATCATCGTCTTCGAGTAGTCATTCATCTAGTACTGGTTTTATATTATCTTGTACTGGTTGTCTCTTCTGCATCTAGTTGTCATTCATATTCTACAGTCTTTCATCTTCTATTAGTTGTTTTTTACCTTCCAATATTTGTCTTTTATCTTGTACTGGTTGTGTTTCATGTTCTACATGTTGTTATTCATCTACTATTGATTGTATTTCATCTACTTCTAGTAGTCTTTCATCTTGTACTGTTGTCTTTCATGTTCTATTTGTTTTATTTCATATTCTTCTGGTTGTTTTTTATCTTGTTCTACTCGTTGTCTTTCATATTTTACTTTTGTCTTTCACCTCCTTCTAGTTTTCTTTCATCCACTACAGGTTGTATTTCATCTTCTTCTAGTTCTTTTTCTTATTTTTCGAGTTGTCTTTCATCTTGTATTGATTGTCCTTCATGTTCTACTAGTTGTATTTCATCTTCTTCTAGTTGTCTTTCATCTTTACTGGTTGTTTTTCATCTAAAAACTAGTAGTCATTCATATTCTACTAGTTCTCTTTCATCTTCTATTAGTTGTTTTTCACCTTCTACTGGTTGTCTTCCTCTTGTACTGGTTGTGTTTCATGTACTACTGGTTGTCTTTCACGTTCTACTACTGATTGTATTTCCTTTTTCATCTTGTACTGGTTGTGTTTCATGTTCTACTGGTTGTCTTTCACGTTCTACTGGTTGTCTTTCACCTACTGCTAATTGTATTTTATCTTCTTGTAGTAGTTTTTCATTTTGTACTGGTTGTATTTCATGTTCTACTGGTTGTCTTTAATCTTGGTCTAGTTGCCTTTCAACTTGTACTGGTTGTCTTTAATCTAGTTGTCTTTCATCTACTACGGATTGTATATCATCTTCTTCTGGTAGTCTTTCATCTAGTATTGGTTGATTTTCATGTTCTGCTCGGTCTCTTTCATCTTCTTCTAGTTGTCTTTAATCTTCTTCTAGTTGTCAGTTGTATTTCAACTCCTTCTAGATTTCTTTTATCCACTACTGGTTATATTTCCTCTTCTAGTTGTATTTCGGATTTGAACACTTCTTTCTACCCCGCAATCATGTCATTCATATTCTACTAGTTGTCGTTCATCTTCTACTAGTTGTCTTTCACCTTCTACTAGTTGATTTTCACTTTCTTCTAGTTGTCTTTTATCTTGTACTAGTTCTATTTCAGGATCTACGGTTGTCTTTCATCTACTACTGATTTTGATTTCATCTTCTTCTAGTAGTCTTTCATCTTATACTGGTTGACTTTCATGTTCTATTGGTTCTCTTTTATCTTCTTCTAGTTGTCATTCATCTTGTATTGGTTGTCTTTCATGTTCTACTGGTTATCTTTCACGTTTTACTGGTTGTCTTTCAACTATTGCTGGTTGTATTTCATCTTCTTGTAGTTGTCTTTTATCTTGTAGTTGTTGTTTTTCCATGTTCTACTGGTTGTCTTTCATCTTGTTCGAGTTGTGTTTTAATCTAGTTCTGGTTGTCTTTCATCTTCTATAAGTTTAGTTGTTTTTCAACTACGTCTAGTTGTCTTTCATCCACTACTGGTTGTATTTCAACTTCTTCTAGTTGTCATTTATTTTGTACAGGTTGTCTAGTTGTCTGTTACGTTATACTAGTTGTCTTTCATCTACTAATGGTAGTATTTCATTTTCTTTTAGTTGTCTTTCATCTTGTATTGGTTGTCCCTCATGTTCTACTAGTTGCATTTCATCTTCTTCTAGTTGTCTTTTATCTTGTCCTGGTTGTCTTTCTTCTTCATCTAGTTGCCATTCATATTCTACAGTCTTTCATCTTCTATTAGTTGTTTTTTACCTTCCAATATTTGTTTTTTATCTTGTACTAGTTGTGTTTCATGTTCTACAGGTTGTTATTCATCTACTACTGATTGTATTTCATTTCTTCTAGTAGTCTTTCATCTTGTACTGTTGTCTTCATGTTCTATTTGTTTTATTTCATATTCTTCTGGTTGTTTTTATCTTGTTCTACTCATTGTCTTTCGTGTTCTACTTTTGTCTTTCACCTCCTTCTAGTTTTTTTTCAACCACTACTGGTTGTATTTCATCTTCTTCTAGTTCTTTTTCTTGTTTTCGAGTTGTCTTTCATCTTGTATTGATTGTCCTTCATGTTCTACTAGTTGCATTTCATCTTCTTCTAGTTGTCTTCATCTTCTTCTAGTTGTCTTTCATCTTTACTGGTTGTTTTCATCTAAAAACTAGTTGTCATTCATATTCTACTAGTTCTCTTTCATCTTCTATTAGTTGTTTTTCACCTTCTACTGGTTGTCTTCATCTTGTATTGGTTGTGTTTCATCTACTACTGATTGTATTTCCTTTTCATCTAGTTGCCATTCATATTCTACTAGTTGTCTTTCATCTTCTATTTGTTGACTTTCACCTTCTACTAGTTGTCTTTCATCTTCTATTTGTTGACTTTCACCTTTTACTAGTTGTCTTTCATCTTGTACTGGTTGTGTTTCATGTTCTACTGGTTGTCTTTCACGTTCTACTGGTTGTCTTTCAACTACTACTAATTGTATTTTATCTTCTTGTAGTAGTTTTTCATTATGTACTGGTTGTATTTCATGTTCTACTGGTTGTCTTTAATCTTGTTCTAGTTGTCTTTCAACTTGTACTGGTTGTCTTTAATCTAGTTGTCTTTCATCTACTACGGATTGTATATCATCTTCTTCTGGTAGTCTTTCATCTAGTATTGGTTGATTTTCATGGTCTACTGGGTCTCTTTCATCTTCTTCTAGTTGTCTTTAATCTTCTTCTAGTAGTTGTATTTAATCTTCTTCTAGTTGTCAGTTGTATTTCAACTCCTTCTAGATTTCTTTCATTCACTACTGGTTATATTTCCTCTTCCAGTTGTATTTCATCTTCTTCTAGTTCTTTTTAATCTTTTTTTTGTTGTCTTTCATCTTGTACTGGTTGTCATTCATGTTCTACTAGTTGCATTTCATCTTCTTCTAGTTGTTTTTCATCTTGTACTGTTGTCTTTCATCTTCATCTAGTTGGCATCCATATTCTACTAGTTGTCATCCATATTCTACTAGTTGTCTTTCATCTTCTACTAGTTGTCTTTCACCTTCTACTCGTTGTTTTCCACTTCTTCTAGTTGTCTTTTATCTTGTACTAGTTGTATTTCAGGATCTGTGGTTGTCTTTCATCTACTACTGATTGTATTTCATCTTCTTCTAGTAGTCTTTCATCTTATATTGGTTGACTTTCATGTTCTATTGGTTCTCTTTTATCTTTTTCAAGTTGTCATTCAAAGTGTACTTGTTGTCTTTCATGTTCTACTAGTTGTCTTTCACATTTTACTAGTTGACTTTCATCTACTGCTGGTTGTATTTCATCTTCTTCTAGTTAATTTTATTTGAGACATCATCATTAGGCACTCCATTGTTTGAAGGACAATGGACAATGAAGAAACCTTGTCTCTCCTTTCTTAAAAACCGGGAGGAAATAAAAACCGGTGGTAGTTGTTTCAAGTGGGCACAACACCAAAGCCCACATTTTGTTTAAAGTACAAAATGTAAAACTTGTCTGTCCATATTCAGGACTGGCTGGACAGACTTGCCAGTGTTAATTGTTTAAGGGCACAATCCATCAAAGCCCATTTTATGGTGAGAGGCCTTTGTGGAATTTGTGGGTAGTTGGGGGACCTCACTTTTCGCTCGAGACAACTTCACTCATTTGGCGGGCTTGGTCCATTTGTTTGCAGAGGTTTTCACTTCAGGCATAATACCTTTTGAGATATCGCCTTTTATAGGAGTAGTTACAACATTGCCCTGGTGATCAACCAATACATAGGCACCTCCTTTCGTACACTTGCCCAATTACATATGGTCCTTCCCAATTGGCTGAGAATTTAGGACCTGAATGACGCCCCAATATCGGTCGCTTCAGCATCAGGACTAGATCTCCTTTATGGAATGTTCTTACCCGCACCAGTTTATCATAAGATCTTGTCATTCGGGCCTGATAGAGTTCTAAACTCTGGTGGGCGGCTAGCCTCTTTTCATCCATGGCATCCAACTCATCCAATATGAGTCTTGCGCTTTCACTAACATACATTTCAGATAGTAAGGCTACTCTCATAGATGGGATCTCTACTTCTAGAGGTAACACAGCTTCGGCCCGGAATACTAATGAATATGGGATTGCCTGGGTTGGGGTACGGTAGGTGGTACGATAGGCCCATAGTGCCTCATGTAACTTCTCATGCCAATTCTTATAGTTCTTGTCTACCGTCTTCTTTAAGATTTTTGTCAGAGTTTTGTTAAATGCTTCAGCTAAACCATTGGCCCTTGGGTTGTAAGCAGAAGAGTATCTCCAATCTATACCATATTGGCTGGCTCTTGAATGATGTCCCATTATCAGATATTATTCTCCTTGGAGTCCCATACCGATAGAGTATTTGATTTCGGAAGAACTTGACCACATCAGTGGTTGTCTCCGTATCAAATTCTTCATCACTACTCATATCGGAGTATTCATTCAACATGGCATATAAAGCTTTTAACATTTGCTTACCTTGATTTTTGTCATTGATCGGCCTCGATTGTCGAACTTGTCTTCCTCCATCTTTTGCCTCTAGGAAAAAGCTTGAAGCAAGTTTGCATAGAATGTCCTTCCATGTGACAAATGATGCACATAGCTCTCTTGTTCTTCCCTTCACGTTTCTTGTTGTATTTTGTTCAAATTCTAACATACCTTGAAGTATTTTTTTATAGGAGGAATCTTTTGAGGCTTCTTGATTTATTTTGTTTAGGAAATGATCATTTGAGAATGTGATATTTGAGGAGTTGTAGGCTTGCTTTTTGTAGGGTTTTTGTTTTTGAGCCGGGAGAGCTATGGTTTTGGATGTTTGTTCATGTCCTCCGGCTTGTCGAAGTTTCTCTTCACAACTTCTAAGATGTGCGAATAGTTCATCCCGAGTGAATGGTTGTACTCCTGAGAGAACTTCAAGGGCGCTAATCATCGATTCCCATCTTGGTCTCCTAAGCATCACACGTAAAATCTTTCCTACAACTTTATTGTTAGATATAGGTTCACCTAATTCAACAAATTCATTTTGCATTTGTAACATCCTATTATACATATCCTCAACTGACTCACCATCTTCTATATCAAACATTTCAAATCTAGTTTCTAGTCCGGTAAGTTTGGTTTGTTTAATTTGGGCATTACCTTCAAATTTGTTTATTATGGCTTCCCACATTCTTTGGAAGTCATGTTACCAAAGATCATGGCTAGCGATTCACTAACTGCACCATAGATTGTATTTACTGCATTGTCGTTTTCTTTCTTCTTTAATTTTGAATCGACAGTAAGTTTGGTTGAGTTGGTCTCGGTTTCAGCGGTATACCCATTTTGGACTATATCCCATACTTCAATCACAGTTAAGTAATTAACCATTTGGGTTTCCCAATGACTAAAGTTCTTCGTCGAATTGGTTAGCATTGAAGGTTCTCTAACATATCTAGGATTGAATAGTGTCATTATTCGATCTAATATAAAGGTTCAAATTAAGTGTGTCTTAATTCGAAATAACATGTTGTGATACTACTTGTTAATCCCTAAGGCACCTGAGAGGGGTGAATATGGGGCCTTTGAAAATTTAAAGCTAATTTATTATAACTATCGTGTGTACGTTATTCTTGGCGGAAACTCGAATAACGTTAAACTAAGCAAGTGTGCGTAAAGTAAATAGAAGAGTTAAGAAACACTTGACACGAGAGTTGTTTATGGAGTTCGGTCCTAACGCCTACGTCTTCGGGGCTTCGCGACTTTCGAAATGGCGCGCTTTTCTTTACCCAATGAGAAAGGAGTACAAGGTGGAACCGGTGGCCCTTACAAACCTTGGGAAATCACATGGCTCGAGCACGGAAATGGCTCACGAGGACTAAAGGCTCAAGTGTATGAAACAAACAAGATGATCACTCAAGAATCACTCTACTTCTTACAAGATATTGATTATGGTTGAGTATGCTTGAGATTGGTGTATGAATATTGAAGTTGTGTGCACAAGCAACTTTCTAGATCTGAAAAGAATTCGAAATATTGCAATTGAGGGCGGCTAGAGTGATAATCCAAATCTAGATTTCGTTTCTATTTATATGGAAATGTACAAAATCCAGTATTTGGTCTTAACTATTGCAACGGTTGATTAACCATTACAACGGTTGCCACCAAATTATAGGTTTGGCTGCCTGCGAAACCCTAACGGTTGTTAATCGTTACAACGGTTGTCACAACGGTTATTATCTGGAAATTCTGGGTAAATGTTGCAACGGTTGTCACAACGGAATAAATCGATTTCGCTGTGTTTGAATTATTTCGTGGCAACGGTTATTTAACCGTTACAATGGTTAAAGTAAAATACCTTATTCTCAATCATACTTTACCAATTTTACAGATTTCTAAACCTAATATCGAGATGATGCTTCTAGCTTCAATGCTTGATTCTTCATGACTCATCCTTGATTAATTATTACAATTCATCATGTATCTTTGATATGTACTTTAGCAATTAATATCATCATGAACCTGAACAATATTTCAAGACACAAAACTGTACAATTCAATGAATATGTGTTTTGCAAATCTAATCAAACATAGTAGATTATGGCACAATCCAACAGTGTGTGCATTTTGTGGGAATATAGTATTGAAATTCCAAATATGGAGGATATATGCGCACTCGTAGGTCAAGGCGTCGAGCAACAGATATAACCAATTTGCATTATTATCGTGTTGAAATGTTTTATACGGTTATTGATATGCAATTGCAAGAGCTTAATAGTCATTTCACAGAAATAACTACCGAACTTCTTAGGTATATTGCATGCTTAGACCCGAATAATTCTTTTTCATCATTTAACAAGGACAGGTTGCTTCAATTAATTCTATCCCTCTGATTTCAATCGATGGGAGCTCACTACCTTAGAAAATCAATTGGTGAATTACCACATGGATTTGCCAAGTGATAATGATTTTTTGGAGGTAAGGGGCTTAGTTGAACTTTCTCAAAAGATGGTGGAAAAGAATAAACACACTGTTTATCCCTTGGCTTACAAATTAGTGAAATTGGCTTTGATATTGCCGGTGGCTACCGCAAGTGTTGAGAGGGCATTTTCGGCAATGAATGTGGTGAAAAGTCGCTTAAGGAATAAAATGGGAGATCAATGGATGAATGATTGTGTCACACCCCAAACCGGAAATTTCAAATTAAAGCGTAATCATCCTCGCCTCTTGTTTATTAACTCAATAAACACACAAGGCTAAACAAATACAAATATATAACAAGTGCGGAAACGTGAATAATAACAAATAAAGCATAAGTCATACAATCCATAAATAAATATACATATATAAAATCCATACAGCCCACGTCATAATACACAACATCAACTACAGAAAGGGATCCATGATCTATCTGTTCCAATGTATGAGTCAAAATCATGGGAACTCATAAATCCTAACAAAAGTCCTATAAATACTAAATCAAACTGCGTGGTCATCAGGGACAGCTCCTGGCAAATCCTGCTGCTGGTCACCAGTCTCTGTACCTAAAAATCCACAAAACAACTTGTGGGTGAGGGACTAATCGCCCAGTATGTGACCCAGAATTATCCTTTTAGGGATCTTCTTTGGTCAAAGTACTTTAATTGTAAATTACGTAAAGTCTTGTAGCGGTAATTTAAATGAATGCAATATAGTTATATACCTAAATTATTAACTATTAAAAAGAAAATATATATAGTAGATGCAACTATCCAATGATGCGATTAATCTATTATGACAACATGCAAAAGATACCCCAAAAATAAAATACAAGGGGATTATTATATTTGTATTCAAATCAGAGTCCAGTACCTAAATACTGTGTGTAGAAGTTAATACAATAATAGTAAGGATAGAAAGTCACCCCGTGCTGTGTAAATCAGATCTAACGATCCAATAAGATATTATCCAAGTACACCAGCACACCGTGCCAGTACCAGTGCCTCACTGGGCTAGTACCACTGGTACTAGCATCGCAAACAGCACAGACAAAGCCAAACCAAAAATACAACAAGGTTAGTACAAATGCAACAGAACAACGCAGCCCACATCACGGTACCGGGTTGGTACCAAACACAAGAAAACAAGAAGGAAACAGCACAACCAAATATCACAGTACCGGGTCGGTACCAGAAATAAGAAAATAAGAAAGGAACAACACAGTCCCTTGAGAATCATAGTCCACTCACGGCCAAGCTGGGAAAATCAAAAACCCGTGCGAGCTCTAATTAACTTATGTCATTCGATAAGGCATCATCAAGCACAACAATCAACCAATTAAAAAGGGGTGCTTGAATATTTACCCATAATAGAGAGGAAATCGCAACGAGGCAAGCAAAAGGGCAAGGAATTTTGGCCGGTACCAAGACTCGTATCTCCTCACGGCCACCTCCAACTTCTCGCCACCCGATCAAAATAGCACCAGCCAACACTAGCCAGCGCCGAGAAAAGCAACAGAGGAGCGAATTCACAAGCACAAACACAAATCAAAAGCCCTAGGGTTTTGATGTTCTTAATCAACAATGGAAAACAGAAAGAAGAGAGAGATAAAATTTTGGTTCTCAACACATGAGCAAAGAGAAAGAGAGAGAGAATCCGTAACCAAAACTGAGAGAGAGAGAGAGAGAGAGAGAGAGAGAGAGCAGTATAGAAAAAGCCACGGACCCCATACAAAATCAAAACCAAAAGTCACAAGTTTCAATTCCGATCTGGCATAACCATACGTGCAACGAGTCATGTTCGAATTTAATACTTATAGTTTTAATCCATTTAATTTGATCTAAGGGTTCCCGCTTGGTCAGAATTTTCATGATTATTTGTTCGCGCTAAATTCTGAACTCGTTAAAAGTTTTATTAGTTGCATTTTCAATTTAACTTAATTAGTTCTAATTATTGTTTAAAAATTCGCGTCTATAACAGATTGTTTGGTTATTTATATTGAGAAGAATGTGTTTGGCCGTGTGGATAATGAGAAAATTATGCAAAGATTTCAGAAGATGAAGACTCGTAGAGGAATGCTCGCTTCAATGTCATCGGCTTGAAAATTTTGTATTTGTTAAATTTTATTATTTTAGTTAAATTTTGTATTTCTTAAATTGTTGAATTGTTGAACTTATAGAAAATATCATATTTATTGTTAGATTGTTGGACTTATTAAATCAATAGATGAATTGTTGAATTGTTGGACTTATCAGATCATTGGATGAATTGTTGAATTTGTTCAAAATTTTGTATTTATTGTTGAATTGTTCTACCCACCCCTGACTCAAATCCTGGCTACGCCACTGTCCATGTCCAAGTTTAATGAATCCTCGGTTTCTAAGTTGATCACTTGATTGTGAGTGAGGAACTAGCCTAACGACACCATTAAATTCATTAGGTTATCTCAAAGCCTTATTCTTGGTCTTTAAGTTTTGTATGTTTTAAGAGTCTTATCTCTCCAATGTGTACTTGCTCATGATTTTCAAGTTCTCTAATCTTGGACTCATAGTGTTTAACTTTGTAGTTTAATATCTTGTTTATCACATTGTTTGCTTTATAACTCCTATTCTCATCTCGTACATTGTTTATTTCAATTTTAAGGTTCCTAATTTCATCTAGATGAGTTTGACTTGTGTGTGACTCTAAGAGTGCGGACTCAAGACTTTTTACCTTAGACACTAGCTCAAGGATCTCAGATCTTAAATTTAGGATTTTGCCATCTTTCTTGAGCAATGCGTCATGCGATATATCAAGCAAGATTCTCAACCTATTATTAGTCCGTTTGGGTAACTCATCATTTAAGGAAATGTTTGACTCACTAGAAGTTTCACAATAATCATTCAAGTCAAGGATGCATTTATGATTAACCAACTTAGGTTTTCGACATACCTTACTTGAATAGCTAGTAGAAGCTGTGCTATCATGTGTAGCCATCAATGCTAGGTTGACTACTTCCTCGCTCTCCTACTCCGGGTCGGATTCTCCACCACTACTGTAGTCAGTGTCGGTGAGTAGTTCGGCTTGCATTGCCTTTTCCTTCTTGTTTCCTTGCTTGCCATTTCTTCTTGGTCTAAAGCGACGCTCTTGTCGCTCATCACCTTCTCTCTTCCTAGAAAAGAGCTTGAAGCATGTTTGGATAGAATGCCCTTCTTTATTGCACCCAAGACAAATGACTCTCATGTTGTTCTCCTCTCGCTTTTTGTTGTACTTCTTTCCAAATTCTAGCATCCCTTGGAATATCTCAGTTAAACGTTTGCATTCACAAAAGGTTCACCATCTCCTTTGTTTTGGTTGTAGTCATTTGTGGATGAAGAGGTGATGGAGATGATGAAGGATTATAAGATTTTGAGTGTGGGAATTTTTTATTTTGCGCATACAGGGAAGTGATTTTGGCTTTAGGTTCATGGTCATTGGTTTGTCAAAGCTTTTCTTCGCAATTTCGAAGATGAGCAAATAGTTCCTCTGGAGTGAAGGTTTGTACTCCTGAGAGCACTTCTAGTGTGCTTACCATCGACTCCTATCTTGGTTTCCTAAGCATAACACGTAAGAGCTTCCCTGCAATCTTATTGTTAGAAAGCGATTGTCCAAGTTCAATAAACTCATTTTGAATATGCAAAAGTCTATTATATGTGTCTTCTATGGACTCACCATTTTCTACACTAAAAGTTTCAAATTTAGTTTCTAACCCCGTGAGTTTAGTTCTCTTGATTTGCTCATTACCCTCATATTTGTTTACAAGGGTTTCCCATATTTCTTTAGCATTTGTAGTATTAGAGAACACTAAAGCTATTGATTCATGTACCGCACCTAGTATTGCATTAATTGCAATATCATTTACCTTCTTATTAAGTTTAGATTCGGTAGTTAGTATACTAGTGTCTTTATTATACTCCGGGGTGTACCCCTTTTCTATGGCCTCCCAGACATCAATTAAGTTTAGATAGTTGATCATTAACCTTTTCCAATGACTAAAGTTCTTGGTAGTAGGAGTTAGCATTAGAGGTTCTCTAACATATATAGGAGTGGTTTGTGCCATTATTTGAACTAATACACAGATTCAAATTAAGTGTGTCTTAATTCGAAATAACATGTTGTGATACTACTTGTTAATCCCTAAGGCACCTGAGAGGGGTGAATATGGGGCCTTTGAAAATTTAAAGCTATGTACTTTCAACTATCGTGTGTATAAGTTATTCTTGGCGGAAACTCGAATAACGTTAAACTAATCAAGTGTGCGTAAAGTAAATAGAAGAGTTAAGAGACACTTGACACGAGAGTTGTTTACGGAGTTCGGCGCTAATGCCTACGTCTCTGGGGCTTCGCGACCTTCGAGATGGCACGCCTTTCTTTACCCAATAAGAAAGGAGTACACGGTGGAACCGGTGAGCTCTTACAAAGCTTGGAAAGTCACACGGCCCAAGCACGGAAATGACTCATGAGCACTAAAGGCTCAAATGTGTAAATCAAACAAGAAGATCACTAAAGGATTACTCTACTTCTTACAAGAGATTGATTGTGCTTGAGTGTGCTTGAGATTGTAGTATGAATATTGAAGTTGTGTGCACAAGCAACAATGACTTTTTCTAGATCTGAAAAGAATTCGAAATATTGCAATTGTGGGTGTAGAGTGATAATCCAAATCTAGATCTCGTTTCTATTTAAAGAGAACTGTGCAAAATTAGGTATTTGGTCTTAATCGTTGCAACGGTAGAATAACCGTTGCAACGGTAGAATAATCGTTGCAACGGTAGAATAACCGTTGCAACGGTTAACACTGAATCATAGGTTTGGTTGCCTGGGAAATTCTAACTGCTATTAACCGTTGCAACGGTTGTCACAATGGTTATTCTCTGGAAATTCTGGATAACCGTTGCAACGGCTGTCACAACGAAATAAATTGGTTTGGTTATGTTTGATTTATTCAGTTGCAACAGCTAATTAGCCGTTACAACGGTTAAGGTAAATTACTGCATTCTCAAGCATACTTTACCAATTTTACAGATTTTCAAACCTAATCTCGAGATAATGCTTCTGGCTCCAATGCTTGATTCTTCATGACTCATCCTTGATTAATATTGCAATTCATCATGTATCATTGATGTGTATTTTAGCAATTCATATCGTCATGAACCTACACAATATTTCAAGACACGAAACTGTAAAATTCAACAAATATATGTTTTGCAAATCTAGTCAAACATACAAGTAGATTATGGCACAATCCAACACAAGTGATATGTTTCCTCTCTCTTCTCCTCTCACGGTATTAAGGAGGACTTCTGACAGCAATGCGGGACATTCTCATGATCGTTTTGGATTTCCATATGACATTGCTCAGTTTGTCTCATATTCTAACATATTACCTACACATTGAGCATTCATTGCATCATTGGACACTGTCTCTATACCCAAGTGTTGGCAGGTAGCTAAGGATGATCCAAAGTGGAAGGCTGTCATGCATGAAGAACTTGGAGCACTCAACAAAAATAGGACATCGGAGATAGTGCCACTACCAGCGGGGAAGAAGGCTATTGGGTGCAAGTGGGTCTTCACAGTAAAGCAAAATCCATACAGGAAGGTTGAGCGATACAAGGCACGACTGGTGGCGAAAGGTTACAGTCAGACGTATGACATCGATTACAATGAGACCTTTGCACCAGTGGCGAAGATGAGCACAGCCAGGATGCTGGTTTTCCTTGCAACGAATGGTGGATGGAAGCTACACAAGCTTAATGTGAAAAATGCATTTCTTCATGGAGATTTGTTGGAGGAAGTGTATATGGAGATACCATGCTTTAGCACAAACCAGACAGTGGGTAAGGTGTGCAGACTGAGGGAGTCGCTCTATGGGCTGAAGCAATCTTCTCGAGCCTGGTTTGATAGGTTCAGGAAGGCTATGGTAAGCATGGGATATCAGCAGATCAATGCCAACCACACAGTGTTATTTTGATAGCATGGAGGCCATACTATGATGCTTACCGTGTATGTTGACGGTATGATTGTCACGGTGACGATGAGAGGGAGATTACCCAACTGAAGGTTAGATTAGGCAAGGAATCTGAGGTAAAGGATCTTAGATTACTTTGGTACTTCATTGGGATTAAGGTAGCTCGTGGAGCAGAGGGGATTGTAAGAGCTCAGCGGAAGATGTGCTAGATCTTCTCATTGAGACCGGCATATTGGGGTGCTGATCAAAGTCAAAATGATGATAAATTACGTATGGTTTTGGCTTAGATTTTGCATATCATCTCACACTTATGTTTAATTAATTAGAGGAAAAGGTTATTGTCACCCTTCTTTATGTTTTATTGCAGGAAACATGTTTTGGAACTATTTCACATCAAATGAAGCAAGAATCGGGTCAATCGAATAAGCGATGCTCATCGACTAATTCCTTTGTTACGGCCCAATTGATTGATACCGACCTAGCCGGATACGGACCAGGAGATAGCGCAATACGCATTCAACCCTTCAGCGACATGGTCTCATTACGGACCTTACTAGCCAGTACAGTCCGTAACCAAGGCGCCCTTTAGGAAATAACTGCTACAGCTGTATCCAGATCATGTTTCTTTGCCTCCACTCATCTCCAGACGTCCCCTCACTCCTATATGAGCACCCTGGACAGAAGAAGAAACGATCTTTGTAATTTTGGTTAGATTTCATTAAGTGAGAAAGAGAGGAGTGATTGTAACCATGTCGTTCCGCTGCTAAGTTCTTTTCTTAGGGCTAGGCAGTAAACCTTGTTACTCATGATGCTTTGATATATATATTTTTTGTTGATTATGATTTCTTGTTGTTTGATTAAAATGCTTTTGTATTTTATTATCCCTTCACCTGATATCAATGATCTAGTTTAATCCGTTAGGGTAGTGACAGTGCTTTAATGGTAAAAGAAACTATGATGGACGAGTCAGCCTCGTTGGGAGTTGTTTGACCCTAAAAAGTCAAGATCATAGTTATTTGGACAAAGATGCCACTTAACTACACAAATTGGTCAATTAAAGGTCTAACCATACTTTAATTCGATACAATGCCATAAAATAGAAGATGAGATTTGTTGAACAGAATACATGATTAAATCATGTTCAAATAATCATGAATTTTGATATATGGCATGTTTCCTAATTCAAAATGGTTGAAAAGATATTAAATTTATAAAATAGAGGTTTCTGATTGGTGCCATGTGGCATTGGGTACCCATAGTATTTAACCTGAGTGCTTCGGGTGCAAACTGGGTACACAGAACCTAAACCTTACAGCCTGGGCCCACAAGTCAGCCTAATGAGCTAAATTTCGCTAATGGGCCAAGATGAATAGACGTGTTGTACCTAAACAAAGCTGGTGAACCAAAGTGGCAGCGACCTAGTGCACCGTGAACCAAGTTTACCCGAACCCGAGAACCATTTAAATCCCGACGCCCGAATATTTTGACCCCTTTGTTATGCGTGAACCTGGCATACACTGAGCCAAGCAAACCCATGTTCACGGCTCACACTATGCCAAGTGCACCCGAAAGAAATATTTTACAGTACCCGTCTCTGTTATGAGACTGATAAGTGGGTCCCACACTTGTCAGCCTTCTCTTCAAGCTTCGTCTCCTCTGATGACCGAGAAAACAAAGGGAAGAAGGGGAATTGATGAAGAGAAGACCGAATTGCTCTGATTCTCTGCGTTTTTCTATGATAGCCCTCAAGGCGATGACAATGGCTCAACCAATTTGATCTTCTTCTTAACCAATTCAGAGAATTAAAGAGGAAGGCGTGACGGTCAGGTTCGGGAATTAATAAGCCGTGATAGTAAAATCTCAAAATTGAAGGCACAGGCTCGTTTCTCACCTCACTACGATGCCCTCTGACCAGTCAATTCGAAAGGAAGAGGAAGTGGCAAGTCGAACCGAGATGCTCTCTGAACAAGGGGTAACACGAGAAAGCAACCTATCTGAACGTTTAAATTAACTTGTTAAGATCCAGCAAAGCCATTTAATGACTCAATTGATGAGTCTGTGCAAGTATACCCGAAATGGGAACTGCCATCCAATTAATACGAAAAATGGGTTGTAGCATATCACCAAAGGAAATTAGCAGCCAAGGGGGTATAATAACACGCAAACCATGTTGAGAATAGGTTGTGCCTGCACTGTGGCAAAGCCTCATTGGCTGGAGGGTGCATTAAACGGTTAAGCCATGATAAGCTGATTTTTACCCCAAGACAACACAAGCACATGCATATTAGTACACTGTGCTAAATTAACTCTATGCACACCTATTCAAACACCTGGACTACCTGCCAAAATGGAAGAATCTCCCCCCCATGCATGAGAAGAAGCATGATACAATGTAGGGAAATCTCGGCCTTAAAAGGCATGAAATCAAAGGGTTAAAATTAATCTATGTATGGATTGCCAACATGGCCAATAATTATTGGTCTAAGCTACTGCATATCTGGCTTGGTGCTTCATGAATCAAATCTGGAGCATTGAAAAGAAAATGAAAAAATAGAAGGCAAGGATCAAGCCATCTCAGCCCATTTGCCTAAACCCTAAACCCTCTTGCTAGGGCTATATAAGAACACCCAATTGAAGAAGAAAGCAGAACAACACACACCCAACAGGAATTGAGAGCTAAAAAAAAAAAAGTTTAGAGTTTACACTTTGATAAATATACAACAAAAAAAAAGAGAAGTTCTTCCTTAGCCGAAATCAAAAGAGAATAGGTAGAAATTTGTGCTTTTTATGCAATGCAGAAGCTTTAGATAGCTTGCTTCATGTATATTATCTCATGAATGAATAAATAAAGATGTTTCTTCTTTTTAAAAAATTTCTTTATTTTCCTCTCATGCATTTGAAGCTTTTTTTTTTTGTCTCTTCCTTTTGATTATTTTTCTTTTTCGGTTTCTATAATGAAGATTGAGTGCTTTTAACTCAAATCACTACAACAAAACAGGTCTTCAGCGACCGGCATCAGCGACCGGTTTAGTCCCGGTCGCTGAAGAACCCCTCTCAGACAATTTAAAAAAAATAATTTGTTTTCAGCGACCAACCCCTTCAGCGACCGGCGGTCATACCCTTCAGAGACCGATTTGGCCCAGTCGCTGAAGGGTCCCTGTAAGATTAAAACACGCCATTCCTTTTCTCTCTGTCTCCTCTCCCGCGGTTTAGGGTTAGCCCAATAAAAAAAAATCTCGCGCTCGCCGCTCTATTGAAGCCCCGTCGCCCGAAGCTGGAAGTCCCCGACCATCTCGCCTGAACCGCCGAAGCTCTCTGACCCCGACCCGCTCTAGGGTTATTTTGGGGTTTCGGTGGTGCTTGTGCTATTGGAGGGCGGGGCCGATCAGAGGCGAAGTAGGAGACGACGGAGGCACACCAACACTAGCCCTTTCAGTGCCACTCGACCTTCACCAAAATTGTTGCCATTCCGGGTATTTAGACAAATTATCTTTTGTTTGTTTCGTGTTTTGTGGATGATGGGCTGAACCCCTTTCTGATACGAGTTGTATGCTTGATCGATGTGCTCGATAAATTGTTGCCGATTTCTTGTATGAAATTTTAGCTTGTAAATGTCGGGTTGAAACCTTATTTTCATTACCACTCGGACTGTACTGTCCTTGTACCAGTTTTCTGGTTATAGGTACAGCCCGTACCAGTTGTAAATACCTACTGGTACATAACTGTTCATAGATTAAAGAATCTGAACTTGGGAGTATTGTTAGGTATTGTTGTTTTATTTCATTTCATATAAAATGCATGTGATAATTGTGCGTGGGAGTGCTTAAAATTTTATCATTTAGTAATCAAAGCTAGTTTGTTTTGCATTTGTCTTAGTATCTATTGTTGTCAAATATTGCTAAGTAATCAAATATGAACTACTCACTAGTCAATGTCTGGATAGGAGTTAATATATATTACTAAATGATAAATGTCTTAGTATCTATTGGAGTTACTCACTTACTCGTAATTTATATCTAATTGCTTGGTGAAGTGCATAATCACCCTTACTACTACTTTCTACAAAAACAAAACAAAACAAAAATCTTGAAATACCCTTTCCTCAGTTCCCTGTTTCTCTTCATTACTTAGAGAGAATGAAGGTGGTTTTGAAAAATAGTAAAAATCATTAACCAATGGGACAAAGGGTTACTTAGGTTGTCATTGGTTTTCTAATCTTGATCCGTTAATTATTCCTTGTAATGCACTAACTGTAATTTGTATCTAAAGGTAATATCCAACAGTGATAATTTGTTGCTTGAAGTTTATCGGCTTATGAGGGACAAATACATTTCTGGTTTGCTAGTACTTGAGGGGCCAAACTGAAAACTTGTCAGTAGTCTGAGCGTTCGTGCAGTTTGTTTTTTGTTTACCAGTCCTCTTTTTTCAGATTTCAGGTAGTTTGACCTTCTTCTTTTACAATGTAAAAATGTTAATATAGAAAATGTTTAGGTTACATCTCCCAAATTTCAGGTAGTTTGACCTACTGCTGTACTGGTACTGTCAAGAGGTGAATATGAAAACCATTGGATGTTGTTCTGCTTATACCATATTATATCATGTAATTTAGTTTTCCATATTTTCCTCATGTCTCTATATATTTCTCTATGTTTATTGGCAGTGTAAAAGTGACATGCCCAATGTTTATGGTTACATGAGATATTTCTCATTGTTCTGGGGTATATATGATATTTTCCTATGAACAAAATAATGAGATCTAATTGTCCTTTTCTCAATTGTTGTTTTGAATATATCTTGTTTTATAGTTGCTAAGGATCGATGAGGAGCTGGGTCCTGCAGCTGTGTATGCTGGAGCCAAGTTCAGGTCACCTGTTCAGCCTTACTAAAAACCTCTAAATATAGAACAGGATTTCTCTCAGGCTGTGAGTATTAACTGGTTGAGTTTTTCTTTTCAAGTTGATTTTAGTTTTAGTGCTGAAGCATTAAGTAGTTGGTTGATTGATATTTTAGTTATAGTGGAATCTGTGCATATGTAATGTTGTGAATATAATGTCATGTGGTGAAAATGAATTGAAGCAGTTGCTAAGGAGGCAGCCTCTGTTGTACATTATTAGTCTCTAATTGCTGGATTTATTTTGCACGCATCTGGATTTGTATGTTTATTTATTGTATATATTGATGCTTACGTTTAAATTTGTTTGTATATTTATGTTTTATGTTGGTACCAATTGGAAAAAGAAAAATAATAAAAAAAACATTAAAAAAAAACAGCCTTCTGCGATCGATTTTGGACTATCAGCGACCATCTAATCGGTCTCTGATGGTCTTGCGCCACGTCAGCACGCAGCATCAGCGACAGAACCAATCGGTCGCTAAAGGGGTCATCAGCGACCGGCGCCATGAAGCTTCAGCGACCGGTGACGTCAGCGAGGTGGTCATCAGCGACGAAGCATCTGCGTCCGACTCATCTGCTACCGATTTCGGTCTTCAGCAACCGCTGAGCCCATCAGCGACCGAATTGGCCGTCGCTGATGGGTGTGAATGCTGTAGTGAATGAATGAATTTAAAAGCATGAAATCATAAAATAAACCCCTTTTGGTATAATAACAAAATATTATATTAAAAGGAGTAAGAATGAAAAATAATAAATAGAGGAGGCAAGTAATAGCTTTATAGCTGATTTTTAGGTCAATGATTCTTAAAAACAAAAAAAAAAATAGTAAATAACATATATATACATTTTTGTAATTTTCTTGTTCCTCTTCCTTCTCTGCCTTCTCTTCTTTTTCTTCTTTCTTTTTCTTTTCCTTTTGTTTTTCTCTTTTCTGTTGCAAAGAGAAGGATCAAATATGACATAAACACACATAGCAAAATATAATAAAAGATTATAAGAAATATAAAAGAAGAAAGATATTGAAAGTTGATGTTTAACTACATCCTTTTAAATATCCAATTCTTATATAGTTCTTTAATATAAAATCAACTAAAAAGTGCAAAATACATGAAAGAGGATTTAAACAAAATTAAATAGCATAGTAGGGATTGCTGTTTAACTACATCTCCTTATTTATGTTATTTTTGGACTTTTGAAGGACTTAAATGCACTAAAAGAAAAATAAAGTAAGTAATATATTGAAGGTTGATGTTTAACCACATCCCTTTGTATATTATGAACTTTGTTAATCTTTTTAAAAAAAGGCCTAGATGCATAGTTAATGAAGGAGAGAACAAAAGAA
This sequence comes from Carex parvula, assembly GCA_025461045.1. Classification (NCBI taxonomy): domain Eukaryota; kingdom Viridiplantae; phylum Streptophyta; class Magnoliopsida; order Poales; family Cyperaceae; genus Carex; species Carex parvula. The sequence goes on from JAJGRW010000835.1 coordinate 58,738, forward strand.
GAGGGAAGCTTTAATCCCTATGATATGATGTTCAAAGAACCTTCATGTAATTATTCAAATGACCAAGGACCTATATGTTTGAAATGGTGTTAGTAAGTGACACATGTGATAGCACCATATTTGATTTTTTGATGATCAAACCTTGGCATGAGGGCTTGTATATAGTTCAATTAAACCAAAGTCAGGTGGTACCAGTCAAAGAAATGAATTAAACCAAGCTATCCCCTTTGCTGGTACAGTACCAGCACATAAATACCCTTAAATGACCCTCTGATGTAGATCACCTAGTGCAGGCTGACCAAAAATTCAAATCAAAAATTTGTTTAAACAGTTAGATAAAGGATAAAAAAGACAATCAATTTAGACTCAAATTTTACATTTTTCTGATTTTTCTACTATATTCTAGCAATTTTCAAAGTTGGATTTCAGAAAATAAAAAATAAAAAACAGCAGCTGCATATATACATATATACCGCTCTGTCTATCCTTTACCTTTTTAAAAATAGAAGTAAAAAACATAAAATCCTCAAACTTCATACACTCATTGTTAACATATCATGCTATAAGTATAATATAAAGATCATACATGTTCATTAATAAAATTCATGAGAAATAGGGTTGAAGTGATGTGAATTTCATATGTCTCCTCAGACCCGAAACCCGATCAGATTCATACCCAATATCAATCCTTCTCAAGATTGATACTCCCTGATCCCTTTTCAGAGACACTCAAACCACAAAGCTTTAACTCCAAACCTATTTCCCAAGCCAAATACCAAGTACCAATAACAAATCGGTACCAACCCGAAACATCAAAAAAAAAAAGAGGCAAAGGACCTTCAAACTCCAATGAAGAGATGAAATTAAGTTCACTCCAAGTCTCCTGATGCTCAAACAATGCCAAATGAAGGGTCGATCGGAGGAAAACTATAAATGATGCTGCAAAATTAGGATTAAAACCTTGATCGATACCGAAAGATTAAAATTGACCGTGTACCACCACCTTCGGTGATCAACCACCCCGACAACACTGCAATGTACCCACACCCTCAAGGCGATCCCAATGATGTTATTCTCTAGCCCCGCCGTGACCGGAGGCTTCGTCGGAACCCCAAATCGGGTCCCAAACCCGATCTATGTCCAGCTTGCACAATACCAGAGCCGCTGGATCTTGGCGCCAAGAGCAAACTTTCAAACCAAAAATCCAAATATCAAAGGATAAGTTAATCATAGGGCCTGAGTTCATACCCTGATCCGCTGTTACTTGAGGCCCACGTGTCGGGTTAAAAAAGGAACCCTTCAACACAAATCTCAAAGCTTAATATTATTATTAAAAGATGATAACCGAACCTCAAGGTTCATCACCCAAATCCACTGTTTTTGCACAAATCATAAAGCCCAGTTCAAATCTCAGAGCCCGAATTCCAATCTCAAAGCCCAGGAAATACTAAAATAAAGAACATTTATAAAATGACCCCTAGTTTATTCACAGCACAGCCCTTAAGGATTTACAAATAAGCCCTTGGCTGTGTAAAACTTCTTCAAATAAGTCCTTGGAAGCCCAATTTCCAGTCCAGACCTTGCCAAAAGCCCAAATCACAAATCCCAGTCCCTCCAGCTTTATAAATAGGCCCTTGGAAAGTATAAAATCTTCACAAACAAGCCCTTCCCAGTCCTTTTTTGTCATAACTTCTTCATTTCAAACCCAAATCAACTCAAACCACTTCCAAATGAACCCAAATAAAATTCTTCATGATTCTAAATCAAAATTGAACACAACCAAACATCATACAACCTGTCAAATGATCAAAATGCCCTTTTTCATGTTCAAACTATTTTCCTTTCAAATAAAATATAAATAAGTATAAATATACTTTATCAAATACAAATATGTTCCTAAAACTAATAAAAGAATATAATAAATGTATTTCAACAATATCAATTGCATTCTCATATCATTTAAATGCATTCACCAGTACCCAAAACAAATGAGAATCAAATGAAAACAAAAGACCAAATACATGAGTTTCCCCCTTTTTAGCCCCATTATTCAATTCACATAAATAGGCACAAATCCTGGAATGAACGAGGTGTTCAGTATGGCTTGGAAGGGTCATATGATGTAATTAATAGCGGAGGCTTGCTCCCGCTGGGGGTTAAACGTCCCCACAATCAATAAACTTTCTCTATAGGCTGATTATGAACAGTAGGTCCGTTGAGGGTGAACCAGAAGGAATTGTATAAAAAAATGAATGTTTCAAGTTCGATATTCTCCCCATGTCTTGAAAACAGAGAGCATTGAATCCTGAGGTATTTAAACACATGTGCACACACCTTCCCCTTTTGTGCAACTTTCTGCGCCCTACAGAGTCATTAGATTTATGTGAAAAAAACCTTAGCGGAGAAACTATAAATCGGAACAACAAAATGCGAACCAAGTTCTGTCATTTGCTTAAGATAAATCACAGTGTCCTATGTAGCAACTTGTGTATTTTAGAGATATGTCATTTGCGTAAGATAACTCGCATTGTCCTATGTAGTATCTTCCCGTCATTTGCGTAAGATAACTCGCAGTGTCCTATGTAGTGTCTTCCATAAACAACAACAGGAAATCAGACCCGACAGAAGTAGAATACCAAAGAGGATTAAGTAGCAATGGTGTGCCAAAACCCTAGGAATTCTCATCTCTATTTTTATTTTAATTACTTTTAATTATTGCCAAATTTACATTGATCACAACTTCAACTCTCAAATTTTCAGATTTTGTCTAGCCTTTCGAAAGATTGTGATTTGATTGCTAAAGACTCTGAACCAATATTTCCTGTGGATTGACCTCAATTATGAATTACGCAAAAAGCGAGATGGTAGGATTGAATATCAGTGATGATGAAAGTATTCACCTAGCCAATATTTGAGGATGTTAGGTAGTTCAATTGCCTATCAAGTATTTAGGGGTGCCAATTGCTCGATAGGATTGTGCGCTTGCGACCCGAACTGATAGCATTTCCGAGTTTATAAATTTTTAAAGATAACATCGCTCACTTTTGAGTGATCAGGTGCAAGCCTGCGGTCACTCTAATCGATTAGAAGTTCAGTTAAGTGCAGAGGCAGGATAGCCAGTCGATCGAGAGAGGTACCAGAGATTGGTAGGCCGTTTGATCTATTTGAGTCACACTCGTCCCGACATCTCATTTACAGTAAGCGTGGTTAGCCGCTACATGCATGACCCGAGGAAGAGTCATATGGACGCAGTGTATCAGACCTGAGGTATCTGAAGAGTGCTCCAAGAAAGGGGTTGATCTTCATAAAAAAAAATGGTCATCTAAGCATTTGGGGCTACTATGATTCTGACTGGGCTAGTTGCGCCGATGATAGAAGGTCCACCTCAGGGTGTTGTATCTTCATAGGGGTAATTTGGTCTCTTGGAAGAGTAAGGAGCAGTCGGTGGTAGCAAGGTCGACATCAGAGGCCGAGTACAGGGCCAAGGCCTTAGGAGTGGCCAAGCTGTTGCGGCTGAGAGCTCTTCTGGTGGAGCTAAAGATGGATCGAGGAGATCGAATAAAGCTGTGGTGTGACAACAAGTCAGCAATCAACATTGCCAACAACCCGGTGCAGCATGACAGGACCAAGCACGTTGAGATCAATAGGTTCTTCATCAAGGAGAAGCTGAATAGTGGACTACTGAAGCTAGGTCACTGTTCGCTCGGAAGCGTATAGGCTTTTAATACCTAGTCTTCACTCAATTCAGTTGCAAGCATACAACAGAAGTTGGGTATAGCTGGGTGTCGAATCCACAGGGACAGTTTGGTAATTTTCGGACTCTACTTAGTTTATAAAAACTCCAGAAGTCTGCAAAAGTGGTTGTTGGTTGTTTAATGTCCTAAACAAATCGATAACAAGATTTAAAACAGTAAAGGTGTTTTAGAATGAATAAAAGGGGTTCCTAGGGTTTTTGACTTCGTCTCAGCTTAGCCTCAAGGTGTCCGGTCCGTGCACTTTCATGCACGGGCCGTGTGTAACATGAAAGGGCCGTGTACTCTCATACACGGTCCGTGTGGCCCTCGAGTTGATACAGCGGCTACTGGTTTCTGTGTTGTTTCTTTGTGTAAGGTTCTATTGACCGTACCTGAGTCTCTAAATCTCAACTCTCGCATGTTGGTTTAACTACTTAGTACAAAACTCAATTTCTTCCCTCTTAGGGTTCTTAAACCTCAACTTTCGCTTGTTGGCTTAACTAACCTAAGTTACTTGTTGATTTACTAAAGATATCCTCCATCTCTCGACGTGAGGAAAAATTCACCTTTCGGCTACTACTTGGTTTCACCTTTCGGCTCACAAACATACCTCAAATACCTAGTTTGGTCGAATGAATGTCAAGGTTATTCGATTACCATATAGATGAGGCCTTTCATCTAGCGGAGTAACCAATCAATTCAAACAAATACAATCTAAGCAATAAAATACTACACAATCAAGCAAACACAAGATTCCAATAACTAACAAGTAAAACAAAGCGTTCGACTACATCATAACCCTAGAAACTAAATGTTTAGCCTAGCATAGTTAAAAAGCAAATGAAACAGATAACAAAGATAGAGTTCATGGCAAAACTCGAAGAAACAAGAAGAATTGTCGCAAAACTCTCGTTTTTCTCCTCTCTTCCCCTTCTCCAAGCCAAGCCATCAGGCACAAACCCTAGGTTTCGATTCTTTGCTCCAGCATGAGCTCTCTGTTGCCCAGAGAGACCCTTTAATGCCTTCCATTCGCGACCTTCCCCAGCTAGCATCAATTTCCTTCTTTGGAATCTGTTTCCGGATGCCATGCACGGTCCTTATGCAAGGGTGCACGGACCGTGTGTCTGTGTTCTGGTGAGGTGAATTGTGCACGGTCGTGTGTCTTCAGTCTGTGGTCGGGCAGAGAGTGTACGGACCGCATGCAGAGGTCCGTGTATATGCCTTCAAATTCCAAATTCTTCCTCGGTTTCGCCCTTTTCCTGCAAAATAAGAACAAAAGCGCAGCAGTACCACATCATACAGATATTCAATGAAATAAACACGACTTCAGAGTTTAGGCACATGTTTTAATACAAAGTACGGTCAGAATAGGGACAAAATAGCGAGACATCAGTCACGTTCCAACGGGGGATCAAGTGGCGGACTGTCTCATCAAGGGACTTAGCTCAGTAGACATATTTAGACTGTGTGACAAGATGGGCTTAGTGAATATCTTTCGCTCATCTTGGCAGAGAGTGTTGAGATTTATAGTTGTTTCAAGGGTCTATTGGTAAATAGGTATTAGGGAATAAACTAGAGACTTATTTGTAATATTGTAAGGCCTATATAAACCCAAGAGGTTAATCAATAAAGAATCACTTATTAGCAAATCATTTCTATTATTTTTGTTTGGATAGTATTTTTTTCTCATTGTTTATTTTTTTTTAATTAACTTTTCTCTTTCTTTGAGCATGACTAGAAAAGTAAATTTTGTTCATTGTATGAAGGATACTTGTCGTCCTGTGGAAGTCTTAAGTACTAAAATACTATAAGCCTATGCTCTTGGACCGTACACCGTACCTAGTCAAATATATATATACATATATTTTGAGATAAATGTAATTTTTTTTTACTGTATGTCAACAGTTAATGCTGTCAAAAAAAGATGGATAATGCTGTTAGAGCATTAGCTCTTGACGAAGTCAAAAGTTACTCTTTAATATTGTTACAAATTAATAAGACAGTTATAAAAAACTATGGTAGCTTATTTTTCTTTATAAAAAAAGTAATCTCTCATCTCATATGTTGGTTTGTCTGTTCTCCAACTTTACGGAACTTGTTGGATGGTTTCAAACATGTTTGCACCGTTTATTTCAGATTAGACTGTCCAGATTGAACCCGTGCATTGTCCAATTCTAGTTACTTGTACATGGCCAGGTCTGATATGAGCAATTCAGACTTATCTCAAATCATCCGGTGATTTTCATAAACTAAATTTCCGTAAATCGGAGAGTAACTGAACCCCTTCGGTTTTGCCATCTTATATTAGCAAATAATAACACCCAATTCTACCCAACTCTGTTCTGCTAGATTCCTAATTTTACACCAGATAATTTGACAATACATGATATCTAATGGTTATCTGACAACGTGGAAGCCTCTAATTGGATTGGAGAGTTGAGAAGGAAGGCATAGGAGTTCGCCAAAAATAGCATGTAAATAATGTGAAAAAAAAAATGTGGTTTTTGTTTTACGAGACTGGCTCCGATGTGTTCAGTTTAGTTGGTTGTTTGACCATTTGAAATTTAAACAAATTTTTGAATTAGCAATAGAGCTAACCAAATTAGTTTAGTTTCATGATGTAAATTTTCTCCTTTTCTAGCTAACTGGTTTGCTGTTAAAAAAATTGGAAAAAAAAAAAAAAAGGAAGGTGAAGAGAAAAGGGAAGGGATGCAGATACCGGGGATTCATCATGCACATCATCTTCCTAGTATGAGCCCCGCAAGGTTATCAGGATCCGCAATGTGGCACCCACCGGCGGAGCTTGCTATTGCCGACCCAGCGAGGGTGACAACAGCAGTTGCAGTAGAAAAAGACAGGAACAGTAATTTCGCAGTGAAGTGGGCGATCGAGAACCTCCTCTCTGCCAATCTCAATCACAGCCTTATACTGGTCCACGTCATCAACCGTCATGCTCATCTCAACCGTAGGTACCTCTCCCTTTCCTCGGTGTTCATTTTGATCCTTACTTATTGGTCTCTTTTTTCAAATTTCAAAGGTCTGGAGATTCTAAACCCATAATCAAATATCCTTATTCAGTAAGAAAAGGAACCTTGATTTGCTTATGAATATGCTCTATCTTGTATTTATATTTCTTCTTTGCTCTTAGTACAAAGTAAAATATAGGTAAAGAGAGTGTTGCATATAATAGATGTGATTCATAAATATGCAGACGGGTTTTCGACTACAAATGTAAACGAAGGCTTGACAAGAGAGATGTTAGACATGGAAATGTCGCAGTTGTTTCTTCCTTTCAGGGGCATGTGTGCGCGAAAAAGAGTAAGTGACGAGATTGCTTCAATTAGAAAATTTTCTCTTTAATTTCATGTGCAATTTTCAATTGCTTGTGTTCTAGCAACAAGCTAACCTATTTAGTTGATATATGATTCTGAGACTAGTATAGTTAACAACATTGTAATACACACAATTTTAGTTTTTTTAATTATATACACCAAATTTGTTGAGCCAAAGAGACTATTAATCAACTTAAACAAGAGTGCCTTACACTTTTGTGATGAAACAGGTACAAGTCACAGAAGTGGTTTTAGAGGACACTGATGTAGCAAGAGCCCTTGTTGAATTCATCAATACAAGGACCATCCAAAACATGGTGCTTGGCGCCTCCCATCGGCTGCCCTTCTTGAAGTCTCTCCCTCTCTCTCTGTTTTCTGTTTCTCTCTTTAGAAACTCAAATCATATTCATTTTTTTTTTTTGCAAATGTTGACAATAAGCGGAATTTATTGTGCTACCAGGAAATTCCGAGCTGCTGATGTGCCGACAAGAGTTGTGCATCATGCACCTGATTTTTGCACAGTTTATGTTGTTGCAAAAACTAAAATCGTAATGAATCGTCAGGCCAAAAGCTGCTCGGTTCCCCCAAGTGGCTTTCCTCCTCGCCATCTGGCACAACAATATGTTGAGCATGAGGATCCTGTTAGGTCTCTCTCTCTCTCTCTCTCTCTTGCTCTCTTTTTTTAAGAACTTGGCATAGGCTGCCAAGGGTATCATCAATTAATAAAAAAAAAATAGTGTTTTACAACTCTTGAAAGAAAAAACACAGTACCTCCATGCTCTTCTCATCCATTTTACACACACACAAGCTTCTGGGTGGAGAGAGACTACACAGTACCGATCTTAATATTTTGTAAAATTCTAGTTGGTATCAGTGTACCAGTCATTTCCAGACAACACTGGACTTCTCACTGCCTTTAATATAAAATCATGCTTAAACTTCAGAGCCTGAACAAAGTACAAATTTAAGAAACTTAGAAACGTAAGGTCAGAAAAATAAACAGCAAGTTCCGACTCAGATACAACATTTGATTTTTATCTTAATGTGATATTGCAACTCTTTCAGACTACTCAAATTTTATCATTTTTTATCAAATACAGAACACCTTTCAATCGAGGCGGGCATAGAGGCCCGCTGCCACCACACCTAGAAACTACATTAGCACCTGATAGGAACTCTTTAGAGAGAAACATTGATCCAACGAGGCTAGTGCGGGATCGGTCACTCCATGCTACACGTACCATGCCTCCACATGATGTGGTCGACCATAATTACCGCACACAAAGGCGTCCATCTTGCCGTGACTCTGCTTCAGAGGATCTTGATTTCCTGGGAAATTCCCTTGGATTTCAATCCATTGATTTGAACGAGCAGTTAGAATTTACATCCTGCTTGTCAGACAACTCTCATGGAACAAACTCTCCAACTAGTGTAAGTCGATATTTATATGAAATATATCAATCTTTGGCAGTACACGTATGCGTACCTGATGGAAAAAAAAAAAAGGATCAATCTCTACCAAAAGGTTGATGTGCTTCCAGTTTCTTATTTTTTTTCCCTTTATTTGTATACTTATCACTTGGTTTTTGTAAAGTCGCAAAGGGACTTGGAAACAGAAATGAGAAGGCTGAGGGTCGAGCTGAAGCAAACTATGGACATGTATAGCGCTGCTTGCAGAGAAGCAATGTCTGCTAAACAAAAGGTCAGAGTTCAAATCGAGATGTTGATATAGTTACTTCCTAATGGAAATATGTCTAAGGGAAAAATCATCAACACTAAGAATTTAAACGAACAAAATATCAAAGATTATGAGATATAAGCAAAAAAAATATATATTTTAAGAAAGTCAATGTTGGTACTCTCAGGTACAAGAGCTAGCGCAATCAAAGTTGGAGGAGGCGAAGATAATCGAGGAGGCCAGGAATGCCGAAGAGGCAGCAAAAAAACTCGCTGAGATGGAAAAAATGAGGGCATTGGCAGCAATGGAATCAGCCGAGAAGGCGAGACGAATCGCCGAATTGGAAGCACAGAGACGGCACCATGCAGAGATGAAGGCAAGGCGCGAGGCTGAAGAGAAGATAAGAGCGCTGGATGCACTGGCCCACAATGATGTCCGATACAGGAAGTACAGTATCGATGAGATTGAGTTTGCCACCGATAATTTCTCAGAGAAGATGAAGATTGGTGAGGGCGGCTATGGGCCCGTTTATCAAGGTTCATTGGATCATACGCCAGTTGCGATCAAGGTCTTGAGGCCAGACGCAGCACAAGGAAGGAAACAATTTCATCAAGAGGTATTAACTTGTAAAGATATGCAGATTGTAATGACTAATGAAAAGTCCATGTTATGCTTTTAATATTTTTTGTTTTTTTTTTGTTTTGAGAAAGAAAAACTCAGCACCCAAAATTCCATTGTTGTACATTATTCTGGTAACATAGTATTAAACAAATAAGAAACAAACAATGCTTGTTTTATTTCATTTGCCGACATATCGCAAATATCAACCCAATTTGGAACTTTCTGTCTGATACTCTGATAATCGGAGTAAAACTGGGTACACAAAAATTAAAAAGAAGTTCTATCAAAATCCAGGTTGAGGTGCTGAGTTGCATAAGGCACCCGAACATGGTGCTGCTCCTCGGTGCATGCCCCGAGTACGGGTGCTTAGTTTACGAGTATATGGACAACGGGAGTCTAGATGATCGTTTATTCCGCCGCGGAAACACCCCACCGATACCATGGAGCGTGCGGTTCAAGATTGCAGCTGAAATCGCCACCAGTCTGCTCTTCCTCCATCAGACAAAACCAGAGCCATTGGTTCATCGGGATTTGAAGCCGGCTAATGTTTTGCTTGATCATAACTACACGAGCAAGATATCTGACGTGGGTCTCTCAAGGCTTGTACCACCATCTGTGGCTGACAGCGTGACTCAGTATAGGATGACCTCGGCTGCTGGGACCTTTTGTTATATTGACCCAGAGTACCAACAAACCGGCATGTTAGGTAAACATCTTTATTTCACTGGCCACTGATTCTGATACCAATATAAACTTAGTTTATACACTATCAACTTTATCCCCTTTTTGTTTGGTTAACTAAACCCTAAACCATAATTAGGTACAAAGTCAGACATATACTCCTTAGGCGTGCTGCTGCTGCAATTAATAACTGCAAAACCACCAATGGGTCTGACACACCATGCGGAAAGAGCCCTTGAAAGAGGAACTTTTGTAGAGTTACTGGACCCCACAGTGCCAGACTGGCCCATCCAGGAGATTTTGGGTTTTGCCAGGTTGGCACTCAAATGTACTGAACTGAAGAGGAAGGACCGACCCGAACTTGCTACCGTCATCCTGCCAGAGTTAAACCGGCTTAGGAATCTTGGTATTGCACATGACGCCGGTGGAAGTGTCTGCAGTGAAACCAGCTCACCTGGGTTCAGCGGTACCGGTCCTTCTTCAGTTGATCAGGTAAATTCTGTAATACAAGTTTGATTGTACAAATTGTAGTAAATAAAAATAAAATGTATGTGGGCATGCTTAAACAAAACCCAAAGACAACAGAAAGCCCTGAATGGTATATAGTTAGCATCATAACAGTATATTCTGATATTTCTCTGCACACTTTAAAGTCTCCATCATACTACTAGAACCCCGTATTAACCCTTGGGCTTGGGATAGGCAGAATCCATATCATCTATACCTGACCATTACATGACAACTCCAAACTACCCATTGCATCCAGATTAGTTCTTGCATGGATCTCAAAACAGACAAACAGCATGGATGTATTAGGGGGATCAAAGAATTAGGTAGCTGAGAGGATGAAAAATCATGATTTTAATCCTGTAATAGCTTCTGTATTAGGATCATTTTTTCTATGACATAAAGGTAGGACTCTTAGGTGATTGCTAATTTCCGAAGTATTTTTTTCCGCTTTGATATCATTTTTGTGTTGACATGTTTTCTTCTCTTGTAATAATTCCAAAATCAGGGGAAGTCGGAAGGTGTTGGGACAGTAGAGAACTGACATTAAAGGAAGACAGAAGAGGCGCATTGTTTGAATTCCGCCTTAAAATTATGTAAATATTTTCAAGTCTCGTAGTAGTTTGCACCAAGGGATACGAGCAAATGTTTTGAGAAACCCATTTGAGTTTGACATATATTCTGCATAAAAAATGTAATTATTCAAAACTGATAACTCACAACAATTTGGTACACAATAAAATTTTGATAGTGTTGGAACTTGGAATGTGCGAGTAGGAACACTATGATGGATATGAAGTTCTATGTTTGATGGATAAATACTTGCCAACTAATTACAATCCATGTGGAAAAAAATGTTCTAGTGTCAGGTTCATACAAAAGTGGATTATGTTCAATTTAGTAAAATGATAGTGACTGTATTTTTTTTTTTTTTTTCCTTGCCTCCAAATTACATGGATTTCCTAATTTATTGTGGGGACTCAATTGGTCTGTGCATTACATCACAAAACACAACTAGTCAAGAGCACATAATGTTATCTTTTGTCCAACTATGAATATTCAAATAAATCACTACATCAAAACAACATAGGTTAGTCATACAAAATGCTAAGACCAACTGAAACTCATATCTTACATGTACAGTTCAAAATTTGCTCCATAATCCACTAATCATGCACACCAAGAGCACCGAGCTCATAAATAGAGGAAAGATAAAGCAACTGACAGAGTATCTGGAACCAATCCGTCACTACCGACCCCTCTCCTCTTTGAACTTCCCCCTTCCAACCACCTGATTAACAAAAGATATGCACAAAAAGGAGCTCAAACACTACAGTTGCATCCTGCAGTTGCAAGCAAGGGTACTTACATGCAATTCATGGTAATCAAGTGAGAGATTGACCAGCCCACTCCCGGCCCCGTTTCTTCATCTTGGCTTGCATCTTGTTGAACTTCTCTTTTCCTTTTTCCAAGAGAGGATCAAACACCACATAGTCATTAGGGTCATCCTTCCTTGACATTTCATTCTACAACAACATATAAGGTAAAAAGAAACAAATCAAATACCTCCTAGTATTCAACTGATATCTTAGCATATGTTGTAATTCATGTCATTATTTACCTTTCCAGAAGGGTCACGAACAAATTGCAATTTGGCGGATTTCCATCCTAAAAGATCTTCATCATTTTCATTTTCATCCCTCGACTCTTTGTTATTACTTCCACCGGCATCAGCCAGTTTATTGGACAAAGAGACCTTGAATCTCTCCAGTCTTGCTAGAGTCTAATAAAAAAACAAAGACAACTTGATCAGAATTGAGTTATGAAAATTTTGTAAGGGAACTATGTAAATAGACACATACAGTGTCCTCGCGGCCTTGGTGACGTCGCTTCCTCTGCTTTTGCAATTGTCTCTCCTGCTCAGCTTTATTTAATAATTGCATGTCAGAATCAGCCTTGGCAAATCTTTCAACTCTTGCCTCTGACCCGATGCCCTTTTTCTTAAGTGACAGTTTCCCAGCCTTGTGTCCATCCTCGTCAGACTCGTCAGACTCTTCAGAGTTTTTCCTGATATCATTTGGTACAAACACATCAAAAGAGTCCAAACAAGTAAAATTGTTTTGAACAAATAGAAAATAAAAATAAAGTGCTTCATACTTTCTTGGAGGTGGTGACTTCTGACGAGCTTTACGATTTATTTTATCTGCAAATAGACTTATACATATATTAAAAAAGAACAGAAATGCCTAAAAAGAACAGACAGAACAAGATAACAGAAAGGGATAGCATAATTTCATGCCTATAGATGGCTTGTCTTTAACAGTTGCATCTCCTAGATCTCTACGCTTCTTGAGAATTTGAGATCGCATCCTCATATCAAACATAAGGCCATCGTCATCGTCGTCGTCGTCGTCATGTAAAGCATCATCATGTCTTTCCGTATCTCTAAAGTCGTTCTTCTTTGAGCTTAGAGACTCTCTAACTAATAAAACTGTTTCCTTTTTCTTCTCAACTTGTTCATCAGTCTGCATATTTAGACGTTTAGATGCTTAGATATAACAAATAAGGCTAAGAATATTTAATCAATACCATAACACAGAATAGGAAACATTAATTATACCAATTGTTCCTTCTCCGGGTCCTCTTTGAGAAACCGAGGGTCATTTAGCACATCATGTATGCTTTTAATTTTATCTTTTACAACCTCAGCCTCTTTCTCTTCCTCCTCTACCTCTTCACCAAAGGATAGCACATTTAGCTGCCTGTATAAAAATGAAGGCTTCTAAATTTCAAATTCATCCTTTTAAATGCAAATTTAAATTCACAAGTTGGTATTTTCAAATGAATAATAAAAGAGGTAGAAAAGTACGTACTTAACTGCCTTTTTCTTCTCTTGTTTTACCTCGGTATCAACTTTAGTGGGTAGCTGAGGCTTTTGTCGAGGTACTATGTCATCAAATGGGTTCCACAGAACCTTATAAAATATACAACAACAACCAAGCCTTTAGTCCCAAAATATATTTAGAATAAATTATACATCTAAAAATCAATAGGTAAAAGGAGCATCATATGGTTTGATTCATATAAGAAGTAATTACCTCAACAGAAAGGATTTTAGGTGGCTGTAAAGGCCGGTCATCTTTATCTGCGTCGACTTCTCCCAATCTCAATAGATTATAAATTGAATCACCAGTCACCTACAGATTTTCCAAACAAGCCCAAAGAAAGCTTCAGTTGTCATAGATTGTGCGTTTAAGTCTCACATTGACTCAATCAAACTTTTAAACCATGCCTAGATTATATTCGAGGTACCAAAAATTGGATGATTGCAAACAGGCCATGCAAGGAAAAGGGCTAAATTCTCAAGCCTGGTAGAATACCTCACCAAAGCAGTACTGAAATCAGGTCTGGCACTCTAATCGAAGGTAGAAATTATACCTTTCCAAAAATAGTACTTTTCTTATCAAGCCATTCGCACCGATCAAGTGTCATGAAAAATTGGCTCCCATTGGAATGGGGTGTGCCAGCATTTGCACAAGCAACCAAACCTCTATGGTTAAATCGAAGCCGAGAATGAAATTCATCAGCGAATGGTGCTCCATATATGCTCTCACCACCTACAAATTGCACAGACCTAAGGTTATCAGAATTAAGCAAACATTTGTACTTGTACTCCTCAATTTCTTCCGAATCAGGAGAAAAGGATAATGTAAATTTGACGATACCAGTTCCAGAGCCGGTGGGGTCGCCGCCTTGGACGAGAAATGACTTGATTACACGATGAAAAATGGTGCGGTCGTAGTACCCCTCCAAGCAGAGCTGCACGAAATTTCGTACAGCCTTAGGCGCCTCCTTGGGCCACAGCTCTATGTCGATTGGGCCCATGGTCGTCTTCACCACCACCTTCCCCTTCGTCGGCGGCTCTAACACATAAATCGTCGACATCCCTCTCTCTCAGTCTCGAGTCTCGACTGTCGAGTCTAGCGAGAGGCGATCGAGTCCGGGATTTGCTTTGTTCTTTGACCTGACTCCACCGCCTTTGACCCAATTTTTACTTAGATGTTTGGAAAAAAATCATGCATGCCCCTGCAAAATCTTAAAATATGAAGCATACCACTGTCAGAATAAAGTTCGCTAAGGGAAGCTTCTATGGACATAAGGACCTATTTGTAAAATGAACATATTTTCATTTTCAAAGTTCAAATAGTCAATCCGACCGTTCAACATTATCTCCATATTAAAATGTACTTGGAGGTCAAATTTTACATTTTTTTGAATTTTTTTACTATTTATTAAGTATTTTACAAAACTAGTCAAATTCAGACCATTGAATTTTGTACCCATCTTAATAAATAGTAAAAAAATTCAAAAAAATGTAAAATTTGACCTCCAAGTACATTTTAATATGGAGATAATGTTGAACGGTCGGATCGACTGTTTGAACTTTGAAAATGAAAATATGCTCATTTTACAAATAGGTCCTTATGTCCATAGAAGAATTTGCCTTTTTATTAATATCCAAAGTTTAATAGAAATTATTTAATATAACTAGATCCGCTGGGAAGTTATAAAAATATCCGTACAGGCCATTTTTTGACCGGTACCCAATTTAATTCATTACCAGCCTAAAAATAGCCGGTACCCAAAAACTTTTTTTTTTAGTACAGTACCGGCCATTTTTTTGCCGGTATTTAATTTTTTTTTTTAGGATGAGCATAGCATAGTTGGCTAGAAGAAAAGGTCGTAGGAAACTCGGATTGAAGTTTGCACTCGGTTTGGCTAAGATCAAACAAATGCATTTGGTTGGATGCATGTGTTACATCGGTTGTATGTATCAGTGCATCATTGATGTTTTTGCAATGAAACATCGATGTTTTATTAGCCGGATAGTGCTAAAAAAATATCGATACGTTGCTGATGTTTTTGTAATGAAACATCGATGTTTTATTAGATTGTAAAAGATAATACTTATTGGATTTTTCAAATACATTTTACCCAAATACAGCTACGCACCAATGTTTTTGCAATGGATATTAATAAAAATGTTTTTGCACCGATGTTTGGATTTTTCAAACAATGTATTTAATATTTATGATTTTTCACTGCAAAAACATCAGCGACGCACCGATGTTTTTTTAGCACTACCCTGCTTAATTCCAATGCTAAGTCTAATAAAACATCGATGTTTCATTACAAAAACATCAGTGACGCACCGATACATGCAACCGATATAACACACGCATCCAACCAAATGCATTTGTTTGATCTTAGCTAAACCGAGTATAAACTTCAATTCGAGTTTTCTACGATTTTTTCTTCTAGCCAACTATGCTATGCCCATCCTAAAAAAATAAAAAAAAATTAAGTACCGGCCAAAAAATGGCCGGTACTGTACTAAAAAAATTGTATACCGGCTATTTTTTAACCGGTAATGAATTAAATTGGGTACCGGCCAGAAAATGACTGGTACAGATATCTTTATAACTTCCCAGCGGATCTGAATATATTAATTAATTTCTATTAAACTTTGGATATTAATAAAAATGTCGGCTAACAAAGCAAGCAAATTGACTCGCATAAAGCAGCTTGAATGATACCTTTTCTTTTCAAAAGAAAAATAGTGATAATTTATGAAAAGAAACATTCAGATATTGGTCTATTAATTTAATTAAAAGAATCAACTTAATCCTTAAATCTTTTAATTCCACTCAATAGGTCATTCAATTTTTGTTTAAGTTGGTCTTTTACTTTCGAAGAAGGACAAATTAGCCCACAAGTTATTTGCACCAAGTTAGCGTTTTAACTAAAAAGAAAAGGCTGAGTTGTTCTTTGAGGATCGACTGCTTGAACTTTATGTTAGCAATTATTTGAGCGATTATGTTAGCGTTTTGAATCAATTATTTGAATTTTGAAAACGAAGATAGAAATGTGGGGTATGATTGAGACACAAAATCAGTGATGCATTTTAACCCTATTCTTATTTTATTTTATTTTTCAATCACTTTTTAAGAAATGTAAATAAGCAATTATTTTTGCTTCTATTTAAACATACAGAAACTTATAAATTTTAACTTTCTAAATTAACAAAATATGTCATTCAGAAGATAATTAAATAAAATATTTATCAAAATGTACTACAAATAAATAAACTTTTTGTTCAGCAACTTAATATATTTTTGACAAAATAAATTGGTATACATATAAGTTAGAATAAAACAAGTTTCGTAGATGAAAAATTAATTTGTACACAACTTGTTTTCTTGTACAATTTGTTTCAATCAAAATGAAAAAAAGTACGAAGAACAATTTTATTATTATATTAGATTAGTTGTTTTTCTCAAAAATTATGACAAGTAAAACTAAAAATAATAAACCATTATTTATTTATTCGACGCTAATGTTTTTTTATCAAAAAGCTTAAGGTGTATTTCTTTTGTATAGCAACATAAAGATGAAAATTATCAAGAGAAGACCTTTTTGCATTCTAAATAAACAAGTCAAATGATTAATTATATTCAAAACTACGCTCCCTTAAAACAAAATATATTTAATGTGTTGACTTCTATGTAAACCACAATATTATTTCAATGAAGAACAATAATTGTATAAAGCTATACAAAATCTACAATGTCTTGGCTGCAAAGAATCTCAACAAAATGTGAGGGAATGGAGTAGGATAAGATAAGCAAATTATCTGCAATTCGAAAAATTAAACAAACAATTGAAAAAAATAAAAAATAAAGAAACAATGTTGAAAATATTGGTCACTTAACATGTCATGCGATATTACCGTATCAATTGAATTTAGATCCAGTGAAGTAATTCAATTTTTGAGTTTTGGATCGAGACTGTCCGATTCAAATCCGTGAAAATTCATCCCTGAAGTGAGCGTACACATTATGACGACAAATTCGAATCGGACGGTCTCGATCTAAAACCCAAAGATTGGGTTACTTTTAGGGGATCCAGACCCGTATCGATTTGTACATGGATGGACTTAGAATTTCTATCAGAATAGGACAATAATCAGATTCAAACTCATTAGCAAATGTAACTCTAATTGATTTTAATGTTCTAACTTCAAAGTATCGGTTACAACAATCACAATCAATTATTCATAAAACAAACAAACAAAAATTGAGCTTTCATCGACTAGAAAACAAAACAAAAATTAGGTTTGTGACTAGTCTAGGAGCTCTAAATTCATAAAGAGGAATGATTGTCCCACAAGTATCTAATGAGGAACAGAGGATCAATCACACAACAAATATCATGTCAAACAAGCCCATCGTCAATTTTACAGAAATAGAGATGTGTGATGTTGAAATTTTTCGTTGAAAATTCTCCCTTTTGTGATGGGATGCAAACTATTGACATCATTTCCAATAAATTTTTACCAGTAGAATTAAGAAGATATTTCAAAATTTTCAGTTACATATTTTAATCCCATTTCCAAAGAATGGGCAGAGGTGAATTGTGAGAATTAGACGGAACAGGGGCGGACTCACATGATGCCAGGGGCAGCTATCTCTTCTGAATTTTGAGTTTTAATGGAGATCTATCGGTCCCGACCAACTTTGTTCCCCTCTGAAAATTTTTTTGCCCCCTCTCAATGTTTGATTTGTAATTCGGATTAAATTTAGAATTAAAATTGAAATAAATTTGTTGAATTTTGATTGGTAATTAGAATTATAAGTTGGAACATCATAAATTACAAGTCAAAGCATTGGAAAGTATAAGTTAAAGCATCATTTTTTATCCAGTACCTAATTAGTTAATGTATTTAAAGCCGATTTGATATTTTTTTATCTCTGACGAAAGTCCTGAATTCGCTCGGAAGACATTGTACTCATAAACCAAGCCAAGATAATTAGCAGGATAGGATAGAGTAAAATTTTAGAGCGAGACATAATTTTATAATTATTTTTAATATTATTAAGTATATTTTTATAATTATTTTCTGAAATAATACATAATTAATTAGAAGCATATTTTGAGAAAATAATTAATTATGTATTAATCTAAAAGTTCGAAATGAAACTAGCATCATAAATCTAAAGTGAGGGTAATTTTGAACCGTAAAGGTTTAATCTAAAGTGAATTAGTTACCTATATTATTCGCATTGTAAAATGCATCACCAAAAAGATCTAAAACATCAAAAGAAAAAAAAAATATTGAAAATATTGTCTGTTGTGGGAGGTAAAGGGGGGGTGAAAATGGAGCGGATACGGAGCGGATAGTGGTAAAATTATATTCATATTTTTTTATTTTTTGAATACGAATATGGATCGGATATCAGTTGAATACGGATACAAATACGGATTGAATCAGATATTTATTAAAAAATATTAAAAAATACTAAAGTTTATAATATTTAATTATTTATCTAGTTATAATAACATAATTTTTGCGTAATATATATAAAAATATATGATATATATCTAATACGGATAATTAAAATGTAAACTAGTATCATGATTGCTTTTAAAGTTTTTTGAATTCTCTTTTGAAAACAAATTCACACGCTGGTTTTAAAATTATCTAAAAGTAATCAATGGTTTCTAAATGAAGTTGGTCCCTGCCTAGTTTGGTAATTTTGAAAACAAAAAGAATTGACTTCTTACAAAATAAGATTCAGAATATCTTCATAATTTTATTTTATTTAAAAGAAAGATGCTAATTCACCTTCTATGAGATGTCAGGGTTCTAATTTCATTTTTTAAATTATCTTCTAGATGATTAATAGGTTATCATATCGTTAATTTGTCATTTGTCAATGTCACTTTTCAATTAGTTTTAATCACAACCCTCTATTCTTTGAGATTTGTGCAAATTACTATTAAACGGTTCGGATCTAACCTAACAAAATCAGATATATACCGTACTGAATTTTAGAAAAAAAAAAATCAAAAAGAATTTTGTTTCCGCGTGCATAAATAAAATAATGTAGATTATATCTGACGGTTTTATTTTGACTTTTAAGTTTTAAATTTTAAGTTATTAAAGTTTTTAAAAACAGAGGCATGATAAAGGCACAAAAAATGGATGAACAAAAAACTAAATCAAATAATCTTGCAAATATGAGATATTAACTAGTATATATTTGAAATTAACAGCTCATATTAGAGAAGTACTTAAATGTTATTAATGGATGTAAACATAATTTTTTTTTCAATGAAGTTGACACATAATATGTCAATATCTGTGTTTTCTATCTCAATTATATATTTATGGAGGAAAAACAAAAATTCCATTTGAACGGTACGTGTCAATTGTATATTTATATTTAAAATAATTCGCATAAACAGGAGAGAATAATCCGCTCAATATATATTCATCATGTTTGTAATTAGATTTAAAAATAAATTCTCATAACTTTAAAAATGGAATAATTATAAAAATGTAAAAAGAAAATATGAATTCGAGGAGGTTAAATTTATTTATTTTTCGTGTCTCCATCATACTTTCACTTTTATATTTTCTATTAACCAAAATTGTAAAAATATATGTTAAAATAAAGTTGTTAAATATGATCTATTTTATTTTCTCTACATGCACATATAAATTATCACTGTTCGGTTCTGTTTTTATATGAATCAAATGAACTTAAAAATCAAGTTCAAAAAATGTTCCACATCAATATATTTTTACAAGCTCTCGGTAATAATAAAAAGTGTTAAAATATCATAATCTTTTACATGTGCAGGGAGAAAATGATATAGATCATATTTAAATATTTTATGTTAATATTTAAATTTAAATTTTCAAGTTAATTGAAGTTTTTATAAATGAAGACATAGTGGATACATAAAAAATGTTGAACCCTCCTCTATGAATTATTCAATTCACAAATGCAAAAACAACGAAATGTTTTTATCAAGATAATTGTAGTTTTATAATCAGTAAAAATAATGAGAAACTATGGAAATATCTATAAAATTTATTTATCATCGAACTTATTTTGATCAGTAAGATAAGATAAACATTATCGTTGAAATTTTTAGCTAATTTATAACAGAGCAAATTGTATATAGATTCAAACGCCGAAATCCGTCTAAATTTAAAACCTTTGTCGTAATTTCATAAACAATAGAGGGGCTGAATGTAAATCTTCAAAAATAAATATACTACTCTGTGCAAATTGCAATCAAATGCTACCCTTGCTGCATATTGGTGGAAATCTAAACAGTTGGAATTAAAATGCATAATGTAGAATTGATAGTATCATTGCTTAATTAAAGTTAAGGTTCTAAATAGCTAAGGAGATTAAAAAAAAAAAAAGAAATTGCGAATAGTGTAGCTATAGCATAAGCTGCGTTTTTTTTTTATTTACAAAATTTATATTATATATTTTTATCAATTATCAACATGACCAATATTGGAGAATTAGAGTAACAATCAAATGACAACTAATCTAAGTCTATATTTTTTTTTAATCATGCAAATAAGAAGAAAAAAAACAGAGATCTACAAGGTAACATTATTTAATAGTTTATACTTCATAGTATTACAGATTATAATAGACGAAGAGCAATTAATTTTACAAGTGAAATGAAGTAAGTATACCTATTTGAACATTTTATATATTATAATAATCAAAATTAGCTTTCAATTGAAACGAACGACAATAATTTTACAAGTGAATACTAGACGAAGAGCAAGCAAAAGGAAGAATTAATATTTGAATATTTTTCGATATAGAATGAGAGACTAAATCACAAATAGAAACAGAAACACATAGTTCGGTTTAGCATACTTATCATAATAGACCATGTAGCATCAGAAATAAGAACAAAAGTCCATGTAAATTGCAAAAAAAAACTCATGTAGCATAGCAGTAGCAATAGCGTGTAGCGTGTAGCGTGTAGTAGTAATAGCGATCAGCTATTACAGTTATAACTTAATTTTTATGGTCCGAAAAAGCTATAGCGCTGCTATCGCTAGCTATTTAGATCTTTAATTTAAAGCATATCAGGGCACTTCTTTCAACAGGAGCATGTTCGTGCCTCGGTTCCTGCTTTCGTTGATTCTCTGCATTACCTTAAAGTTTTGGTTTAAATCTAGACCGTCCAATCCGAATAGAACCAACTCGATCCTAATCCGTAATGCACTGAATTCCTTTGTGGGTGTTCGGCAACCCCTTCTTAAGACTCCTTAGACTTCCTTTAGACTCCTTATAAGCTTAATCCGTCCGAACAACCTCTCTTTAGTGAGGATTAACTTTTGCTCATTTTGTCCAAATTCCTAAGCTTAAGCCCATCTTGCCCCTCCTTAGCATTTTTTTCTTAATCCGATCCTACCGAACAAGTGCTCCTTAACTCCACTTAAAATTTAATCCCTCATGTGGTGCTGAACACCCCCTTTGAGATGCATGCCATCATATACAAAACAAACGGATCAGATTCAAAATCAAAGGATGAGGTGTACCTTAGATGGTGCAGAGGATTTTGATTTAAAAAGTAGGGAGAATTTATAGTGTCCCCATAATAAATAAATTTACACAACAAAAAAAATTACTCAAAATACATTAATATATTCTAACAACGAAATTAGACCGTAAAAAACAATAGAGAATCTTTTCTTCTTTATTTTATGAATCAATCAAATTTCACGATATAAAATTACGGCTCAGATCAAAATAAGCAAAACATAATAAAAAAATATAATAAAATAATTCCATAAATCGAATAGAAAAAAACATAATAGGTTGATGATTTTTTTAGCATAAACCTCCTCTATTTATTTTTAGAAATCTGATTTTTGTGATTCTTCATATTATGTTAATTCTTCTGATTCTTCATATTTTGTTGATTATTCTAATTCTTCTGATTCTAAAAAATCAGAAGATAACTGAACCAAAATCATGTAGTTAGTTGCCAACGTGAAAAAAAGAGTGACAATTATAATAGTATGGTAAGCAAAGAAGTATGACAATGGAGAGAAAAAGGAGACTTAGTTATTTATCAATTCAGTTTCTAAAATAATTAAATAAAAGATACGGAATAAAATGTTAAATTTTTCTGGGATATTGAATATTATGAAGTTCTTAGAAAAAATTTAAGTACTTAAAAAATGCTCCGTTGAAAAATATATCATGAGATGGTTTCCTCTCCAGATCCTATTCACCACACGGATAGTTTCAGAAATAAGGAAGCATAATAATATTGAGGAAACATAAGCTGTAAGGACCGTTGGATTTGTGATGCGGAAGAATGAGATGCCATACTTGCCAAATGCACTTCACGTTGCATAATTGTTGTTGCTGAAATTTCGGAAGGAAAAAGGAAATATTAATTTTAACATAATTCCGTACGAGCTGATCAAAGTTAAAGAAAACAATCACTACTTAATCCCAATATTAATCAAATTAATATTTCCTGAGTCGTTGATGATTAGACAAACTATCCACTGACCATTATAATATTTTCCATTCACAATTTTATATCTAACTGACTCATCACATAGAGTCAATGAACGAATTGAACTCGCTACATATTAGTAACATGAGAGGAGCCACACAAGATCGGCGTGCCAGCGATGTCAAAAGGGACACGTGGCGGAGGTCCCGTGAGGGAAACGGACAACCATGTCAGGGGGACCAGGGACGCGTGGCGCATGTTGGCAGAACAACCGGTCTGATTGGTGCCCCACAACCAATCGTACAGCGTTTAGAAAAGCGGGAAACACGTGTCTCTTTTCTGCCTCGTAATTCACCATCCCTTTCCAATTCAATACCGTTAAAATCTCACAGTATCTAATCAAATCTCTCTCAGAAGAAAAATAAACATCTCACAGTCTTACCGAATTCACATCAGCTCAGGTTACGTGACTCAAGCAAATTACGATCAGACTGCTCATTTAACATGATATAAATCTTAAAACAGATCTCTTATAGTCTCAATAGGCACTGGATTGAGTTTGGCCTAGATAGAATTAATCTGAGCCGGCTGTTGTAATTTGCTCAAGTCAGATATCTGGGAGGATATCTGTCCAGTTTTACCACCCTGTCATTTTTATTTTGTGTTCCGGAGGGGTTTTTGTACAAAAGTTACTGGACAAAGCTTACTTCTATGAATTCGCACTGAGTTACACATAAACATGACACGATTTCAGCCAAGTGATTGGAATTCAGTGTCAATATTTAGGAGGTTTCAAATGCCTTCATTTTTTATGTCTTATTTTTTAAAACTTTAATAACTCAAAATTTAAAATTTAAAGTCAAAATAAAACCGTTAGATATGATCTACATCATTTTATCTATGCACGTGTAAAAAATTATGACATTTCAACTTTGTTTGGATTGTCATCAAAAGTTTGTAAGAACGTATTAATGTGGATAATTTCTAGACGTTGATTTTTCAACTTATTAATTCACATAAAAACAAACAAAATGTGATACTTTTTTATGAGCACATAGAGAAAATAACAGAGATTACATCTAACGGTTTTATTTTGACGTTTATAATTTAAATTTTAAACTATTAACGTTTTAAAAATGGAGGCATGGCGGAGGCACATAAAATGGAGGCATTTGAACCCTCCTCTATTCAATAGGTTTTATTTTATTTTTTATTTGTGTCAAGTTAAAGAACAGTTTGAATTCAAAAATTATACATCCGGTATCGAACGAGATTTGGATTCCACCTCTAAGGCATTTGTGGTCAATTTACATCAAAATTCGCACAAATAATTGAACTACAATTTTAAATAATTTGCACGTATTTTAACGTGGACAAGATGGTCTGTGCATGAATTTTTTTTTTATCAAAGCTCAGTTTCTTTGAAATTCATATCCTCTGAGATAATTCAAATTTTGAGTTAAGACCATGACAGTTTGATTTAAATTTGCACAGTTACTAAAAGACACTATGCGTTACAGACATAGCTGGATTGGTATGGATTCTAATCGGATGGTATGGAGAAAAATTCAAATTGCGTGTTAATGCAAAAGATGTAGATTTGTTTCTCTGATGAGCAAGAAGCGGGGCGCGTCTAATGGGCATTATATTCAAATCAGTCTAATGCCTGCTTGGAACCATGATTCACTTAATTATCCGTAAAGTCTTTTTCAATGTTCATATAGATCAAGCGCATACGGATCATGAAGAGAATCGAACGGTTCTGACCATGTATCAAACGCGCCCCGCTTCGATTTCTTGGGGATGTGGTAACATGTTAGGAACCGCATGCATGTCCTCACTAGCGGATTATTCAAACTGCTTGACAATCACAGTGCACGCCATCTTTTGTACAATTTTATAGAAAAGGTAATATCCTCCGGACTATAATCTCGGAAAATCCCCCCAACAACTTGGACCACTTCTAACGCGTTTTCAAAGAAACAATTTACAGAGTTATGTTTACAGGATTCAAAGAAACGTTTTACAGTATTCAACAAAATAGTTTACAGACTTTAAAGTGGTCCCGGGTTATTTGCTAGTTTAGAAATCGTTAGAGAACGTTTACAAGTGGTTCCAGTGGTTATGATCGAAGTACTAGAAGCGGTCCAAGTGGTCATGGTCAAAGCAGTTAGTTATGATGGGGGTTTATTGGGGACCACACTATAATGAAAATCGCTAGTTTTTACATAATTAATTGAATTAGTTTACATAATTGAGTTTTGAAGTTTACAGAATTAATAGAAGAGGTTTACAAACACTTTTCAACTTTGAAAAGTCGTTAGAAAATTTCTATAATTGGTCCCAATAGTCCTGGTCAAAGCGGTTCGACTGGGGGTTTATTGAGGACCACACTATAATGAAAAGTCGCTAGTTTTTACAGAATTCATTGAATCGGTTTACATGATTGAGTAATGAAGTTTACAAAATTATTAGAAGAGGTTTACAGAAAATTTTCAGTTGCGTCCGAGGATTTCCGAAAATTGATGTCCGGAGGCTGTTAGTAGCTTCCATAATTTATGGTTTCAGCCTCACAAAATTTAGTAGAATAATAAGAAGACAAAGTCAAATAATTTTGTGTGTTTTAAATAAAAAGGTTTTGCATACACCATGAGTTAACTAATAATTAATACCGACACGTAACTTCCATTGAAATTTAAATATTTTGAGCTTTCGATTAAGTCCAGTAAATGATAAAAAAAAAATATAATTTTTAAATCTCAGTGTAAATGCACCAAATAAGCGAAGTTGACAACAACTTTACATTAAAGTATCAGTAGATGTGCTAATGAAATCAAATTGCTATTGCAAAAACAAAAATGAAACAAGTAATTAAACTAGATTTATTCTTACATTCTAGAATCTAGAACATATTTTTTAGGGTAATTATATCTTCCCCCATCTATCCATCCCCCATTTCATCCCCCAACTAACTAACTACCTTTTCTAACTATAATTCAAAATTCTAACTACCTAATGGCCCTACAAATTAATTATCCAATTTTCTCCATTTATTTCTTTCCTCTTTCTCCCTCCCTCTCCCACCTCTCCCACCTCTCCCTCTCCACCTCCGCCTCCACCTCCGCCCGCCTCTCCCACCTCTCCCTCTGCGCCTCCGCCAGCCTCTCCCACCTCTCCCTCTCGGCCTCCCTCTCCCACCTCCACCTCCGTCTCCCACCTCCCACCTCCGCCTCCTCTCTCTCCCACCTCCGCCTCCGCCGGAGTAGATCCATCACTGTCGACCGCCGGGTCAGATCCGCCTCCGGCGGGTCAGATCCGAGTTATTTGCAAAGAACAAAGCTTCATTAATGATGAATTAGAACAGTGCGTACTAAGTACATATGGATGAATACTTAATGTTTTAGAGATGAATACTTCAACGTTTATGGATGGATACTTAATATCTTAGGCATAAATACTTTAACTATATGTATGAATACTTGATATCTTATGGATGAATACTTTTTATTGTTTGGTATGCACATATGTTTGTAATATTCTTGGTACATTAACTGTTTACACTTACACGATGAGGATGAATACTTGCTTAATGTGGGATGAATACTTGCATGACGAGGTGTGAATACTTGTGCAACGGACAACTCGAAAGTATCATGGATCTCATTTGAAAGAGAAAATTGTGTAGAAGACATTCGTGGTTTTAGATTTGCAAAATTTCTCACAGATCGTCAGAAATATTGGTTAGATTGAACGGAGAAAAAAAAATCCATCTCTAAAAACGTGTAATAATCTTGGTACATTAACTATTTACACTTACACGATGAGAGGATGAATACTTGCTTAATACGGGATGAATACTTGCATGACGAGGTGTGAATACTTGTGCAACGGACAACTCGAAAGTATGTCATCATGGATCTCATTTGAAAGAGAAAATTATTTAGAAGACATTCGTGGTTTTAGATTTGCAAAATTCCTCACAGATCGTCAGAAATATTGGTTAGATTGAACGGAGAAAAAAAAACCCATCTCTAAAAACGTGTAAAAGATGAGTGATTGATGTGTCCAAATATGCTTCTATTGCAAAGATGAATACATTTATATAGATGGATGAATGCTAGTTGTGTTACAGATGAATATTTTTTTTGCAAATTTATAAAATGAGCTGAAGGTAGTTAGAAGTCCCCCACTTAATTAATGCGCTGACGGTTATGCGGTCCCCCACTTAATTAATGCTCTAACAGTTGTGCGGTCCCCCACACATGTTGTTTGTCCTTTACTTTCTTGTTGTAATATATCCAAATATGTTTCTATGGCAAATGTGAATACCTTCATATAGATGGATGAATACTAGTTGTGCTACATATGAATACTTCTGCAAATTTCTAAAATACACTGACAGTTATAAATCCTAACTAACTAACTACTTTAATTAATGCAACTGACGGGGATGAAACGGGGGATTGTTCACGGGGGAGAGCTAGACGGACCCTATTTTTTATCATGCCATTTTTCTCAAGTCCGGCTAGTATGACATCGGTGTCATGTGACACCAACTACAAAATTGATCGGATAGATTTCAAACGACTAATCCGAACCGTTCAAACCGATTTACTTTATGAGTGATGCGTTTATATGCAAAAAATTTATATTTTCTAGTTATTTTAATATCAACTCAAGTGGTAAAAAATATTAAGAAATTAATGCATTAAAATTAACTTAAAAACTCCCACATTTGACCGCTTAACTTGATACTAATTAAATTCAAAAAATAATAAATTTTACATGCAAACAGACAGCTAATGAAGTATATTGGTTTGAACAGTTTGGATTCACCGTTTGAAGCTGATTCGATAGATTTTGGAGTTGGTGTTATATAGGCTGAAATAACACTAATGTCATACTAGCTAGACTCATTTTTCTCATACTATGTTACAAAATGATTTATTAATATTACTACAAGAAAGCGTAAATATTTAATTAGGAATGCCAAAAAAAAAATATTTGTGATGTATGTTACGTAAGTACCCACTAACATTGAAAAAAAAAATGTTGCCAGACTATCAAACATATTATATAATTTCTTGATTTAACCTACAATTAATGAGATTACATGGCAACAACATAAAATTCATGTGAAATTTGATATAAAAATTTGAAACTCTTGATTTAATGAGATAATACAATTTGATTCAAATTAAAAAATATTTGGCCCTTGTGTCCAACTTGATAGAAAATCATTGAATTTACATAAATTTGCTAAATGTAAAATGATAGAGCACAATTCAAGTTAAAAATATTAAAAGAACTATTTTGACTTCACGTAACACACCAGCTATATATATTAATTGTGGTTCTCTAAAATTAAAATTATTTGTCATTATCTTTACCACCACAATTCATTGAATTACAAAAAAGAAAAATATTCCGGTCCGTGCCGACAGCTGATTGGATTCCGACCAAACCGTATTTTTTACAATACATTGTATGCTTCCATCGATCCGGTTTATTTTAGACGGTGTCGTCACGGCGCAGGAGAAAATTTCCAATCGAACGGCGCAGGTTCGACCCGATTCCCTCTTTACATGATATAAAATATCGAACAGACGACGTGCGGTTCGCTCCGCCACTTGTTTTCGAGAGCAGCTTGCGTCCGATGCCCACCGGACTCAAATTTGGGTCCAATGGGTTTGGGACCGTCCAATGTGCTTTCAGATTCGTGCTCACGAACTTTAAAGCAGACGCGAAAGTTGCGGGTGGAATCTTAAAGTAAATCGGACGGTCATCGAACCCATCAAACTCACTTTGAGTCCGATGGGCATCGGACCCAAATTGACCGACTTGTTTTCAGGCATCCAATCTTATCATAGGCCACTTCCCTGCCCGCCTCATGCGCTATTTATTCTACACCAAAGTATGTAGCGGGTCACTACTTCTCACAACGATGACTCAAAGGTATTATTTTTTTTTTGTCCCCGCTGCAGAAAACTAACACTCTGGGAAACCATACCCCGAGTCCACAGAGACGCAAAATGGCCAGGTCAGTTCTGTAATCTCATGGTCGATATCACATCTATCCAATTCAAGAGTTCATCTCAGCCGTTCGTTATGCATAGAGGTCGGCGATTTGTAATAGACCTGTTGATGGATGGTGCGTGAAACACGGAAATTACATAGGACTTCACGTGTCACAGAGCGACCACTACAGGGGTAGAATAGTAAACTACAAAGTTGCTTCGTTTTTATTTAGTGGCAAGACGGATCTGCAATCCACCGAAGCCGGTGGAATCGCTATTCGATGTTTGTTGACTCATCACTCATCAGAGGCGTACTCTGATTTTAATTGAGCGGGCCCCGGTGGCGGAACGATCTGTGGTCCCCATGCACAGCCATTTGTGGCTTGAAACGTGTAACGAATAGTGTCCGCGCTGTTTCGGACAAGACAGCTGATCGCACGGACAGTTGGGATGCTGTCAGCGCTCGACACCTGTCTTTTCTCTTTCTTCGTCGTCCCCATCTCGATGCGTCTCGTTTCGCTACGCGTACCAAATTAATGTCCCCAGAAATCCCGACTTTGTTTTCTTTTTCCTCTCATTCTTGATTTTTCCCACTTACAGAACACAGCCTTTGGAGTGGAGGTTGCTTTCCCTCGTCTCTCTCTCGTTTTTTTTTTCCTTTTTCTATCTCTACCACGCCTGAAACTGTTAAAGCGAGGTGAAAACGAGTCCGTTGTTCTCTGACTTCTCTCTCTCTCTCTCTCTCTCTCTCTACGTAGTGTTTATCGTGACTGTTGGTAAGCATGATAGAGAGAGAACTGTCCAGGAGCATTCATTCAATCTCTTTATCTGATACATCTCTCTAAAATCTGAAATCCAGAGAGAGAGAGATGTGTTGCGTCGGGAGAAGGGAACAGAGATAGACGGAAAAGCTTGCAATCTTTTCTCAACTTGTTTTTCTTGTGATTCCCCTGTAACCTCCTATTATAGTAGGTTCTACTCCTCTCTCTGTTCCTGCTTAGAATAAATAACTACATCGAAGGTCACTTCATTTTCACTTAAGTGTTATAACATTTAATAGTTTTTCTAGACTGATCCCTTCCAGCACTAGAATTCCTATTTAAGGAAGGACCCCACTTTAGCTCCACAGATCTGGGTCTATCTCGCCAAATTCCCCTTTTCATACCTTATTTGTAGAGAAATCCAGTGAAACCCGTGACAATATCAGGGGAGGAAAAGGAGGGGAAATTTCTGGCTAGAGATGAAGAGACGGCGGAGGCGGCAATCAGCCTCCGATCCCTGATGTGATGTGATTGGCTCAAGCAAGCAATAAAAGAGGAGAAAAGGGAAACGAAGTTAAAGAGTTTTTTGTGCATTAATGGAGGAGATGTCCCCTGCCTTGGCTTTTCCATTCAGAGTTGATGCAATCAAGCTTGTGTCAGAGAATCCAGGTCTAGATACAATGGCCGAGGATTCAGTTACGACTCCCCCAGCCACTGTGTCCATGGAAATAAGTCCCAATCAGCGGAGCGAAGAAGAAGATATGGTATCTGTCGGCAGCCCTTGCTCTGTCAATAGCGATTGTAGCAGTGTCGCAAGCAGTCTAGAAGACTTCTCGGTATTTCTCCCTGACGGGTTCGAACCCGGTATCAGCAGTGGTGATATGATAAAAGGTGCAGATTTGCTGCCTACCGTGGAACGGATGGAGCTTCGAGATGTGCCGGGTCCTTGTCCCGGTCTGGCTCGAGGAAGAAGTGTCTTCTTATTGGAATATGTACCGTTATGGGGTTTCACTTCGATATGTGGGAGAAGGCCTGAGATGGAGGATGCTGTGGCAGCTGTGCCAAGATTTTTTCAGGTGTCACTAAAGATGTTAACTGCTGATTTGCAAATAGACGGTCTGGATCCCAATTCATTTCGGCTGCCTGCCCATTTTTTTGGGGTCTATGATGGCCATGGTGGTGCTCAGGTACATACCTGTTTGCCTTTATTCCTTTTTTTCCCCCATTTCTTGGTTCTTGACTTCTGATTTTGTAGTTCGGGTGTACGGTAGTCTGCACTCTGTTCCTTTATTAGGTTTATGGTTTGAGTATTTGAGACCGGTACCTTATCTTTCATGGTTCATACCATTGGTGAACTAATATTAATTTCTTGGATCAGTGATATTTCTCCATTAGTTGTTGTATTAGTTCACTGTAGTAATTTGTCATTGCTTAATCACAGGTCGCAAACTATTGCAGGGAAAGAATGCATGTAGCATTAATGGAAGAACTAAATAAGCAAGATGAGTGCTCAGAAGAGGCCAGTACCAGCATAAGTGCAGCAGGTATAGGTGCCAGTAGCCCCAGCACTGTGCCTGATTTCAAGAAAAAATGGGAGAGAGCCTTTGTAAATTGTTTCCAGAAGGTTGATGATGAAATAGGAGGCAAGTTACCAAGAGGCATTACACAGACCACACTGGCAGCCACAAATTCAGAGGGGGCATCGGATCCGATAGCACCCGAGACAGTGGGTTCAACTGCTGTTGTCGCTGTTATTTGTTCTTCGCATATAATTGTGGCAAACTGTGGTGATTCCCGTGCGGTCCTTTTCCGAGGAAAACAACCCATGCCTTTATCTGTTGATCATAAGGTACAGTCTGTGCTTCTGCATATTTCACTTTTTTATTTCTGAATTTCTGATTTTTGGGAGTTTTTCTATGTTGTGGTGTTTTATTTATTTTCTTTTGTTGTGCTTTTGGGGAATAAAAAGCCAAATAGGGAAGATGAGTATGCCAGGATAGAAGCAAGCGGAGGCAAGGTCATACAATGGAACGGGTACCGCGTGTTTGGCGTACTTGCCATGTCAAGATCTATTGGTACGCATATGGTACCAAACTGGTACCCTACTGTTTTGTTTCTGTCATTGTTATTGTATTTTGAGCTGGAAAATATTTAAAACCATAATTAATCCTCAATGCCTGGTATTGCAGTGCCTTGGTCTCCACACATTAGGAATTGTTTGATGTATTGTTTCCATAAAACAAGCATAAATGTTTACATGGTTGAGTACCAACTGGGCTTGAATGGTTACTAAATTCTAGACGTCCGAGGGAAGTAAACCTTCTCTTGTTGTTCATGTAGTAATACTAGATTTATTATGTCTCAGGAGACAGATATTTGAAACCATGGATTATACCGGAACCAGAGGTCACTATTGTACCACGTGCAAAAGATGACGAGTGCCTTATTCTAGCAAGTGACGGTTTATGGGACGTCATGTCGAATGAAGAGGCATGTGAAATGGCCCGAAAACGTATTCTACTATGGCACAAGAAAAACGGTACTGGTACTGGTACTCCGAGTGCTTCCTTATCTGAAAGAGGTGGTGATCTTATGGATCCCGCCTCTCAGGCAGCAGCTGAGTACCTTTCGAAGCACGCCTTACAAAAGGGTAGTAAAGACAATATAACAGTTGTTGTCATAGACTTGAAAGCTCAAAGAAAATTCAAATCCAAGGCATGAGATGGATCAAAATTTTTAAGTTTTTTTTAAATCAGAAGTAGCTCTTGGATTTAATAGTACATGCATTAGGGAGATTAACCCCTCTGATGCTGGAAGGAATTATGTTTTTTTTTTTTCTTTTTTCTTTTTCTTTTCTTTTTGAGTTTTAGATTGGCCATAAGCTGTCAATGTATATTTCAGGGTTAGTAGGGTGAAAAAACAAAACTGTTGTGTAAGGGATGAAGTTTCAAACTGTGAATTACCCTTCTGACTTTAGTCACCCAGCTACCAAGTTATATTTTCTATTGTGGGCCTCCGAGTATTTTTCAAGGCTCTGTGGGGTTTTAATGTGCAAGTTCTATAATTTTTCAATTCTTGCACTACTTGTGACTTGCCTGCTGTTTCATTAATTCAATATAATTAATTTTGGATACTAAGACTTTATCTGAATTGTATTCAACTCTCAAGTTATTCATTTTCATGGTTCTTCTCTCTTTTTCTTTTGCAATTGTATTGATTGGGATCACATTCTCTCTACTTAGTTAAAGAAATTGATTATTGCAGGATGATGAGGATTAAAATGTCTTTATTTTGTATGCCTCTATTTTTAATCAATTTGATGATATTTATATTATTTTTTCTACCCCCATATAAAAACTTTTTATTTTGACTTTGCTATGATGAAAATCAAGAACTTTGACAAAATGAGCACCAATTCTTGCACTTTCCAATCGGAAAAAACTAAAAAATATCATAATGTTTTATGTACGTGCACATAGACAGCATAAACCATATCTGGAAATAATTTGCAAGTGGCATCGCAGGGGCATGGCATATAAGAATATTTTTTACTTTTGTAGGGTTAAAAGGAAACATTTGGGCAGTACATTTTCTATAGTTGCAGCATCCATCACTATTATTCAAAAGGTTTTGCTGCTTTTTCAAGGGATACATCATACATGTCAAAAAATGAAATGGAGGAAAAGAGGAAACAGAATATTATTAGATATCGAAAACAGAAAAGAGATGCCTTATTGCAAACAATATCTCTCATGCTCACTTTCTTTTGTGCCAGTATGTTGGATCTTAATGGGCTGGCTATTCTAAGCCCATTAACCACAAATCAAGTAAAGAAAGTTCCAGTACGATCTATTCAAAATACTGTTCCATTAAACCCAAGAAGAGCATCGATTTCGTGCGTTACTTGTTCTATTATGACCCGTGTGGCGGGTCCATTTTAAGTTATAAGAAATGACATGTTACACAGACTGAAAGGAGAGTATCACCTTTGAGAAACCCCAGAGCTTCATCTCCTTCCTTACCAAATCCAAAAACCCTAGTAAACACGCCGCTTCGCCAATCTCTTGGACGATCTCTGAACCAAATAGAGAGAGAGAGAGAGAGAAGGAAATAGACAATGGTTTGGTTTCAGTGCGAGGACTGTGGAGAGGAGCTGAAGAAGCCCAAGCTCGCTGCGCATTTCAACAGATGCTCCGCTTACAAGGTATGATTTCACCAAAGCCTCTTTGGTTCGAGTTCAAATTTGGATCCCTTGGTCTAATTGAACATGATTTGTGTTTTTGCCCCCATTTTGTATTTGGGGAATTTGCAGCTTTCGTGCATTGACTGCGGAGTGACTTTTGATCAAGAGAGCGTAAAAGGCCACAATCAATGCATCTCTGAAGCGGTAATTTTTTAGTTTTTTCTGGCTCGAACATCTCTAATACTGCTAATTTGGTTATTAGTATGTCAGTATATCTTTCAATTGCACAGAAGTTTGAAAGTTTTGTCACATTTAATCGTGATATACTAATCATAACAACTAATTAATCGTGATTATATACTACAGTTTTAACCTTGTTAGTTGTTATGAATGAAAATCATGAAACATATTTGATGTATTTCCTTTATTTATAGGAAAAGTATGGGCCCAAAAGTGAAGGCAAGCCAGGGAGCACACCACAAGCAAAACCTGATAAACCAAAACCAAATTCAGATGTGGATATAAATGTTGGCTTGTCAACTCGACCTCCATGGGTTTGTAGGTAATCCTCTCTCTCTTGTTTATTATCCTAAATTCTCGTGAATCTATCACCTTTTGATAACTCTGTGGGGAAATTATGTTCTTATCCCTAACTTTGTGTTGCCAGTATCAATCTTTCTCTGTTAGAATATGTCAGTTATCCTGCATTCCTGCTATGGCCACATGTGGCCTGGTAAAGTGGCATGTCATTTCTTTGAGGAATTTACAGCGGCCAAATTACATTCTAAACATAATTTAATGCTTTTAGTTTCAACCTAAATTGAGCCTTATTTTCTGCCTGAAACCCTTGTTAGATCAAATTAGACAAAAGGGAAAACATGTCATTGTGAACACACTGGTCTATTATCTATTGGCAAGGTATCGTTGGTTGATGTGTTTGTTGGTTGTCTGTTTTGTTGAACAGCTTTTCTCAGAAAAATAAACGATTGACACATTTAAATTCGTGACAGTTTATGCAACACAACAACAACTAGCAAGCAAACATTGCTTCTCCATGCAGAAGGGAAGAAGCACCGTGCCAAGGCACGTGCTTTTCATTCGAAAAATCAACCTCTAGGTGGGACACAAGAATCAAATGGTGTGCCTGTACCACCTACGGATGCACCTGTGTCACAAACTGGCGAAACAAATACTGCAAATGGTCAGAATCATTCCAACGGAGATATAAAGGGAGAAGAGAAAAGTGTTAAGAGAAAGAGAGAAGATCAGAAAACTGAGGAGCAGAATGGGCAGGTTGTAGAGGCTGAAAAGGTGGATAATAAATTTGAGAAGAAAAAGAAAGTCAAAGGAGCAAAAGAGGATGTTGATATTGAAATCAAATGGAAGAAGATTATTACTTCGATTTTAAAATCGGTAAGCCCCATGCACAGAAACAAATACCATTTAAATGGTCAATTTTCATTTAATCAAATGAACACAATAAGCTATAACACCTTACCAAAGGAAAAAGGAAAAGCGAACAATATAAAATATAATATAACATATCAGCTTTTGTCCAACTGGAGTTCTAGATGTCTGATTGTATTTTTGTCATTATTTTTTTTATTTTCTGGTTTGTCTTGAAGCAGAAGGCCGATGGAGCTATGAAGATCAAGAAATTGAAAAAAGAAGTGGTTAAGTCACTTAGAGAGCGTGGTATCACAAAAGATAAAGATCAACTCTATGATGAGTTAATTAGCAAGGTATAGCGTGCCCCCTACAAACTGACTAATTAGTACTAACTAGACAGTAGTAGTGTTATTAGAATCAATTGGTGCCTGTTGCACAACATTCCTAATCAGAATCATGTGATGCCTGGTGCATACTGGTTTCCACTATTATCTGTCATAATTTGAATTGTTTATAATTAAATTTGTTCTTTGTTTTCCTCTTTACCTCTTTCAGATAAGTTCTAGCTCCCGGTTTTTGGTTGAAGATAAGTATGTCAAGCTGGTGGTGAAGGAAAGCTAACACTATTTTTTCTTCCCTTCGATTTTTTAGTTATTTGTTGAGAAATTCTTGAGAAATGAAAGAAATTTTGATAGCTTCAGCACCCGCACCCAGTGCTATTGTGAACTCGGTAGAACATGATTTGATACTTCAATTAATATTTTTTACAAAACATCTGCCTTTTAATTTTCTAATACGCGCACTCATGCATGCGGGTTTTCTTGTTTATTTTGATTGTTGCAAAGGTTTAAGGGATGGGGGTTCGATGCACGGTTGGAGCCGTTTGAATCGCATCAAGATTCATGCATACTTGAACTACATAATCTTAAAGATGTTTGCACAAATCTTGATCCGGATCGAACAGTTCTGGCCAGACAAATCAATGAGAAACTGGGTTTATGTGAGCTTGCCAATATCTAGTTTCTCATCCGCGTTTGAATCAATTGTTTTAGTAATTGAAAAGTATGCGCAAATTAGTAAATGTATATAAAAGTATAAAATATGTTTTTGAGATAATGATAGGAAAATTTTAACTGAATCTAAAATGTTATTAACCATTTCATAATTTTGATCCATATCAGTTTCTAGAAATTTAATCTAAGGTTAGTCTAGAAGTATATTAGCCTGGCTATACGCTCTGGAATGAAATCTGATTTTTTTTATTCTTTTTTTGGGAAAAGTAGGAACTTGCTTTTCTAAATTCAATTGTTGATTTTGTCGAGATTTGCATAGAAAAAAATTGAACGTATCAATTTATATCAAATACATTAATTTGTGCTAATTTAAAAAAAAGTACATCAATATTTCTGCTAATATATATTGTTTGAATTTACCTATCAAATACATTAATTTGTGCTAATTTAAAAAAAGTATTCAATATTTCTGCTAATATATATTGTTTGAATTTACCTATCAAATACATTATTTTGTGCTAATTAAAAAAAAAAGTACATCAATATTTCTGCTAATATATATTGTTTGAATTTACCTATCAAATACATTAATTTGTGCTAATTAAAAAAAAAAGTACATCAATATTTCTGCTAATATATATTGTTTGAATTTACCTATCAAATACATTAATTTGTGCTAATTAAAAAAAAGTACATCAATATTTCTGCTAATATATATTGTTTGAATTTACCTATCAAAATATTTACAGCAGTACCGGGATATCTTGATAAAGTGATGAACCAAAGATTATAAATCGGATAAAAAAATGCACACAAGAAAGTTTGGAACATCATTTTCTATCATTTTCTACAACCGAGATTATATCAAGTTTTTTTACAAAAAATGTGTTTGTAAACAATTAAACTTTCTAATCTATTTATATCTCAATACAAGTGAAACGATCACAAAAACTTATAATATTATTTTAAATAACCTAAAAATATAAACCATTGTTACAAAGAAAAACTTATAATATTTTTTTGAATCAAACATGCATAATATAAAATAAAAAAAATACACACATGCACATAAAAACAAGTTCACATTCTCTACATCTCAAATCAAGAATACATAATTTGCGAAATTTGTACACAGAGCTCACCTCGTCTCCCCTTCTCTTCCCCGAACAAGTATCCTCTCCATTACTGTAAAAGATTCCCTTCACTTTACAGTTTGAGATTAACTCTCAGCCGCTTTGAGATTCGTGCCAAGTTAAAAAGAACGGTCCAGATCCAATAATTGTAAAAGATTCTCTATTACGGTACCGGGGAGGATGTGAATTCTCTCTTTCCCTCTAGTCACGCCTTTGTTTATCTCCGCTCTCTTTCCTTCACTTGCTCAACATAACCTTTTATGGAACATAACTTAACATTCTAGGTCGGATTTTAATTAGCACACCCCTTAATATTGAGAGCGAGAGAATGTGAGGGATTATTTAACATTCGTTCATTATAATATTTCCAAAATAAATATAAGCTATATCAACGAGTGTTGTAAATAACGGTATGTGCTCGTTGGACGAAAGGAGTACCGCCAAGCGATTAATCGGTATGCGGTCGATTAATCTTTTTCATTAAAATTATGTGAATATATTCGTAATTTATAAAAAATGATTTATTTAACTCATCAAACTTATCAAATAAACTTAATTTAACGTAGTTCTATTATTACAACATGACACTACGCTTATTTCTTGTTAACAACACATACGCATGTTACATGTGTAAGTAACACGTTTATTTAATAAAAAAATAAATTCGAGAAGCTTTTTCAAATACCAATAACATATTATTTGAAAGAAATGAAACATTCATAAAATCACTAAAATTAGTTTATGATAACAGCTTAATTATATATATGAATATGTCATATTAATTGAAAAATTACAGCAGTAAGTAAGAAAAATATATGGTATATGAATAATAGAAGAATTAATCAATTTCAATGTAAGTAAGAACAAAAAACATATAAAAAAGATATATTTAATGTATATGCAAGCACAAATAAAACTACAATACATGATTTATGAAATTTATTATCACGGACAGTCACAGAAGAAAAAGCAATGCGAAAATAAATATTCATTGGAATAAACGGAAATGAACGGGAATAAACGGAAATAAATGGACGATTAAACGAGAATAAATGGAATAATCGGCCAATTAATCGGAAAAATCCGCAAACACACCTTCAAATAGTATATTCGTAACGGTTTGGTCTCTTATTGTTGTGTTATTTCTAAAATATGAGAGTTGATTTATAGATATAATCGTTGCTACCATCATTAGCTTTAGTTTAATGGTGTTGTTATTAAATTTATTGACTATCTTATTCGGTCTTTGAACCTTATTTGAATTGGATTTTTTTTTTTAAATAAAAGTTGGAGGTCAAGCCACCAAATTATTTAATACTCCTATTATTACAACAAAATATTTTTTCTATTTGGAATTTAAACTCATAATTTCTGACATTAGAAACCATGTGACTTTGCCACTAGACTAAAGACTAGTTCTTTGTTTGAATAAGTATCTGACACTAAGTTGAAAAAAAAATAAAGGATTAAAAAATTCAAAATTTTCACAAAATGGGAATTTAAATTGATTTTGATTGAACCGACTTACATATGTACTTTATTATTTAGTTCAAATTTGATATATTTGATATATTTTTTATATTTTTTATTATTTTTCTAAACACTTGATTTAACAATTCTAGATGATATATGGTTTAAAAGAAAGGTAGTGATGTTATTTCCACTAGACAGTCTAAAAATTTCTGAACCATCTAAATTATCTTTTATTTTATTTTTTCTATTAGGCAGTCTAATTTTCAACCTGAATAATCTCTGTTTTTGATGACTACATTTATACTATGAAATAAAAGTAACAAAGATATAAAAAAGTTTTATTTTTTCTATTAGGCAGTCTAATTTTCAACTTGAATAATCTCTATTTTTTATGACTATATTTATACTATGAATAAAAGTAACAAAGATATAAAAAGGAATTTTTTCTGTGCTCGAAAGAGTTTCTTCCCATTAATTTTCTTTATATTCTATTTTCATCTTAGCTTAATTTGTGCCCCACCAAGTTAAAAACGGTGCTTGAGCACTAAGTAGGTTATTTCTCCATCTTGCAGGGACCAAAGTGATAATCTCTTCTAAAGTATAAATAAAGGAAAACAGCATCCTTTCTCAACTTTTCAGTCTCTACAGAGACACAGCCACAGGCTCCATTGCAATTTCTAGGTTTTACAATTCATCTCTGTTCTATCATCTCGTCTGATCTCTCTAGGGTTTTTTTTTTATCACACCATTGAGGGTATCTAGGGTTTTGATCAATGGGGCGTAAGAAGAATATCGCGATCGCTGACGACGAGTACTCCTTACCCCAAGAGGACGACGATGCGGCGGCGGCGCCTCCTCCACCGGAAAAGGAGACTCGCTCCGTCACTGGTGGTTCGAAAAAAAAGAAAGGGGGCAAATCACAACGTAGCACTGTCCCTGACGAATCTGACGATCTGGAGAAAGTAGACACAATTGCTGAACCAGAAGAAGAGGAGCCAATCCCCATGGCGTTCTCGGGTAAGAAGAAATCTAGCAAAGGAAAGAAAGGTACCTCTGGTTTTAGCGCATTTAGTGCCTTCAATGATCTTGGAGAGGATGAAGAGGATAATGAACCAGAATCCGAACCAGAACCAGAACCAGAATTGAAACAGAAATCAGAACCCAAATCAGATGAAAATCACAATTTGGATGAAGAAGGGGATGAAAATCAGGATCTCGAGTTGGATTTTGGTCGAATAAAGAAGAAAAAGAAGAAGAAAGGAGGTAAAGTTGCTCAGGGTGATGACGATTTAGATAAATTACTTATTGAGCTCGGTGAAGACTCACCTCCAGCTATAGCTGAACCTGAGGCTGAGCCTGAGACACAGGCACCACCAGCTGTAGTAGAAGAGTTTGTTTCTAAAAAACAAGATAAAAAGAAAAAGAAAAAGGGTGGTGGTAGAACCGTACAGGAAGAAGATGATTTGGATAAGCTGTTAGCTGAGCTTGGCGAGGGCCCAATGGTCGCTCAAACGGCCCCACCACCAGCTGTCATGGAGGAGCCTGAGGCTGATGGTGATGAAACAAAGGAGAAGGACGGAGAGTCGAAAAAGGCACAAAAGAAAAAGAAAAAGAAAGGAGGGCGTACAGCTCAAGATGAGGAGGATTTGGATAAGATATTGGCTGAGCTCGGGGAGGGGCCTGCTGCCCCAGCCCCAGTCCCAGCTGCATCTTCTACTAACATTGATGAACCTGCTGAGGAAGAGAAGGAAGGAGAAGGAGAGGCGGCAGAGACAGCTGAGACAGCTGCGGCCAAAAAGAAAAAGAAGAAAAAAGAAAAGGAGAAAGAGAAGAAGGCTGCAGCTGCAGCCGCTTCTTCATCGGTGACAGTTGAGGCTACAGATGAGGCTGACGAGTCAAAGGCTAAAGGAAATAAGAAACAGTCTAAGCGTTTGAGAGAGATGCAAGAGGCTATTGCAAAGAGGAAAGAGGCTGAGGAAAGAAAGAAGCGAGAGGAGGAAGAGAGGTTGAGAAAGGAAGAAGAGGAGAGAAAGAGAAAGGAGGAAGAAGAGAGGTTGGCTGAGGAGGCAAAGAGAAGAAAGAAGGAGAAAGAAAAGGAGAAGAAATTGAAGAGGATGCAAGAGGGCAAGTATCTAACTGTGAAACAAAAGGAGGAGCAGAGAAGATTGGAAGCTATGAGACGGCAGTTCCTTGGACAAGGTGGTGAGGGTTTGGGCAGTACAACTGGTACAGCGGAGGTTAAAAGGAAGCCGAAATATGAGACAAAGAAGCAAAAGCCCAAGGTGGTTGAAAAGGAGGTCGTAGAGGAGGTCATGGAGGCTGATAATGATGTGGAAGAATCCATGGTGGATGATGGATCAGCTGAGTCACAATCTCAGGTAGCTGATATCGAGGAGGCTAAGGAGCAGATAGAAGAGGTGAAACCGATGGAGGAAGAGGAGGATGATGATGATTGGGATGCGAAGAGCTGGGATGATGTGGACGTAAACTTAAAACCTGCAAACATTTTGGCAAAGGAAGAGGAGGATGGTGGGGCAGCTAAGCCTGAGGTTGAAACCACTAAAACAGTCCCTAAAGAAGTTTCAAAGCCAGCTGTTAAAAAGGTGGTTGCACCCCCTCCTAAAGAAGAGGGAGAGAAACCGGTTGCTAGTAAGAAAGGAGCCAAAAATGGAGACACTAAGAGCAAGACAGAAAGCAACCTTCGTTCCCCTATATGTTGCATCTTAGGTCACGTTGACACTGGCAAAACAAAGCTTTTGGATTGCATTAGGCGTACCAATGTGCAAGAGGGAGAGGCAGGTGGAATAACCCAACAAATTGGTGCAACTTATTTCCCTACCGAGAACATTAGAGAGAGAACAAAGGAGCTTAAAGCTGATGCAACTCTAAAGGTGCCAGGATTACTTGTCATTGACACACCAGGTCACGAGTCGTTTTCAAATTTGAGGTTAAGGGGTTCTAGCTTGTGTGATATTGCCATATTGGTCGTTGATATAATGCATGGGCTGGAGCCACAGACAATTGAGTCACTGAATATGTTGAAGAGCCGTGGTACTGAGTTTATCGTTGCTTTAAATAAGGTACTTATTTCTACACCTTTTTCCTAAGGGGTAGATTGTTTAATTTGCCTTTGTAAAATCTAAATACCTTAGATGTATTTGTTATAAAACTTCATGCTTTGCCTATGTTTAAGTGAAGAGAAGGTATGTTTTCTACTCTGCTGGTCCAAAGGTAGTTTTTCCTTTCAAGTGAAGCTGTTTTCCTTTGTTTGTGTGTATTTTAACTCTTTGTATATGTGTTTGTTTGTGTAGGTTGATCGGCTTTATGGATGGAAGAGATCTCCAAATGCACCTATAATTAGGGCTCTGAAGCAACAGTCTGAGGATGTAAAAAGAGAGTTCAATATGAGGCTTACTCAGGTTTGCTTGCACAGCATCTTATGTTCTTTTCCTTTCCGAAGCACCTGTTTTTATCTCTAAAACTAAAATGTGTGATAAATGGTTTTTGGGCAGATTATTACAGAGTTCAAGGAGCAGGGGTTGAATACACAACTATATTATAAAAACAAGGAGATGGGAGAAGTATTTAACATTGTTCCCACCAGTGCTATTACGTATGCTATTACATCAATAATTTATCAACTTCTATAATGTGTTTTATTTTGAACGTGTTTTAACATTGAAATGGTCATTCCAGTGGCGAAGGCATACCGGATCTGTTGCTTCTCTTGGTGCAATGGGCTCAAAAAACCATGGAAGAAAAACTAACCTATGTTGACGAAGTTCAGGTCAGTATTCATACATCTTTTGCTATGATATTCCAGTAATTATCATTACAAGTTGATAATAAAAATCTTGGTTGAACTTACTGTAGAATTTAACTTTTTTACCATTGAATGTTTCTGTTTTAGTGTACTGTACTGGAGGTTAAGGTTATAGAAGGTCTCGGCACAACAGTGGATGTTGTTTTGGTTAACGGTATCCTTCACGAGGGCGATCAAATCATCGTGTGTGGAATGCAGGTGAAGAGTCCTCTAACAGAACTCCTTATCTTTTCTCTTTGGTATTTCTCTTTCTCTTTTATATCTCTTGAATTTTTTTACACAGGGACCTATAATTACCACCATAAGAGCTCTGTTGACCCCTCATCCAATGAAGGAACTCAGAGTAAAGGTAACTGTAAAGCACAGTTTATCAATTTTTAATAAATATTTAATCTCTATCTGTGTTAATCCTAACATAAACTGAACTTTACCAGGGCACGTACCTGCACCACAAAGAACTAAAGGCCGCACAGGGAGTTAAGATCTCAGCCCAAGGTCTGGAGCATGCAATAGCAGGCACGGCACTGTATGTGGTCAAACCTGGAGATGACATTGAAGCCCTAAAAGATGCCGTAATGCAAGATATGAAGAGGGTCATGGGCCGAATCGACAAGAGTGGCGAGGGTGTTTATGTCCAAGCCTCAACTCTTGGCTCATTAGAAGCCCTAACTGAGTTCTTAAAATCACCTGCGGTTAACATACCCTTCTGCGACTTCTCCATAGGCCCGGTGCACAAAAAAGATGTCATGAAGGCTAGTGTGATGCTGGAAAGGAAAAAGGAGTATGCAACTATTCTGGCATTTGATGTGAAGGTGATGCCGGATGCGCGTGAGCTGGCAGAGGAAACCGGTGTGCGTATTTTTGTGGCGGATATCATTTATCATCTGTTTGATCAATTCA
Source organism: Carex parvula (assembly GCA_025461045.1). Classification (NCBI taxonomy): domain Eukaryota; kingdom Viridiplantae; phylum Streptophyta; class Magnoliopsida; order Poales; family Cyperaceae; genus Carex; species Carex parvula. The sequence continues at coordinate 102,343 of JAJGRW010000835.1, forward strand.
AGGCCTATATTGATAATTTGAGAGAGGAGAAGAAGAAGGAGAGTGCAGAGGAGGCAGTGTTCCCTTGTGTGCTCAAAATTATGCCGAATTGTGTTTTTAACAAGAAGGATCCCATTGTATTGGGTGTAGATGTGCTTGAAGGTATTCTAAAGGTACTTTCTTCATTTCTTATTACTATCCTTTTCTGTTCACTTATCCGTGGAGTATGCAATTGACCTGCTGAGGTACCAGACCTGACTAGCTGGTATGTAAATGATCTTTGAATCATCTTAACGTGTTGAAATTCATTTCAGATTGGAACACCTATTTGTATTCCTTCAAGGGAATTTATAGATATAGGGAAGATTGCCTCTATCGAAATCAACCACAAACAAGTTGATGTGGCGACTAAAGGACAGAAGGTGGCTATAAAGGTATTTGGATATTTCATTAGTTTTCCACTATTTACCAATAAAAAAAAAGGTGATTTTCACCTGCTATTTTGTACCTCTACTTTGTGAAAATAGATAGTGAGCTCAAATTCCGAGGAATCGCAGAAGATGTTTGGTCGGCATTTTGATATGGAGGATGAGCTTGTCAGTCACATCACTAGGAGATCAATTGATATTCTTAAAGCCAACTATAGGGTAAGAATATAACTTGTGTATATCTTTTTTGTACCTAAATAAAATGGATAATTAAATTGGGTTGGCATCCATTGAAAATGAGCTGACTTGACAATCCTGATGATATTTTTCAAATCAATTTAAAATAAGTTTTAAAAATAGATTGTGTATCAGATTTCATATTATTTTGGCGTCATTATATATTTGACCATTGCGAGAAATCCTTTGATGAACAGTGAAGTTGCATCAAATTTCATGATAAACATAGTAAATTACAGTCCAAATTGTCATATATCAAAATTAGAAGTTATTTTTAACGATTCTCAAGACTGAAGTTAATCTATTGTCAATGGATCCTAACCCTTATAAATTTATCTTTACAAAAGCAGCAAGTGTATTTTCCATACCCTTTAATGTACCGACAATCTGTCAGGAACAATTTGAAGTTAATAGCTGGCCTCTAGTTTCTGTATGTTATTGTGGTTTCAAATTTTTAGTTTTATCACCTGACCACACTTTCTCATTTTATTTTTGTTTCCAGGATGATCTATCAATGGAGGAGTGGAGGCTTGTTGTGAAATTGAAGCTTGTGTTTAAGATCCCTTAATGCACGGGTTCTAATTTAATTTGCATTTTCATCGAGTTTTTTCCTTTCATTGGCGGAGCTCGTCTTTGAGATTGATAAAAAGTTGAAGGGTCTGAAAGCAAAAATACGGTGCTCCCTCCCTTGCGGTCAGGCTGGTTCTGGGATAATTCAATTTTCTGGAGGTTTGATGTTTGCTTGTTTTCTATGAGCATGTAACTTTGGTTACACAATTTACGTAATTTTGTCTTTTTGTCAGGAAGAGTTGAAAGTTACATAAATTCAGAGGTGTTGCGTTTAAGTTAATAAGTTCTAGATTTATGTTAGTAACTACCCTTTTGTAAAAGGTACAGATTTTCATCGAGGCTGTCCATGTCACTTTTGAAACCAAGTTTTGATCTTTCATAGAGTGGTTTTCTTTTGTTAGATTGTCTATTTTTGTAGTAGCAAGTTTATAAAAACGATTTTTGTTTTTCTGTAATAGAATGACAAAATCTTTAATTTAACAATACACGAATCTACCTATAATTAAAAAAGGTGTTTAGTACAGATAGCCTTGTTGCTAGAGTGGGAAAAATGGCACGGCGGAGCCGACTCTGTCACCAAATGGTACGGTTACGGCACGGAACGGCATAGCACGCGTGTCAGTTACGTGTTGTGATTCGTGTGTCACGTGCTGTGACCATTCGCGTGCCGTGTTCATCTTTTGAAACTTTGACATGACACGACACATGAAAGATTTAGTTACGGCACAAAGTTACGCGAGTCATGTGTAATTAGGACCATTAGATATTAATTTAATGGTGAATTTTGAATAAACTAATTTAAATTATAATTAAATGGTCACGCGAGTCACGTATGGTCACAGTACTTTTAGGCATGGCGTGACTCACATGGTGTGACCATTCGCGTGCCGTGACCACCTCTTGACATTTTAGTCACGACACGGCACAATATGTGAAAAATTAACTTGGTCACAGTACGGTACGAGACTAAAGTCACGACGTGTTAGTCACGGCACGGCATGTTTTTTCTACTCTACTTGTCGCTGTTTCTTCGTGAGGAAGAGGAAGGATATCAAATTTCACAAGGCAACGGGTAACTAGTGTTTACTAATTGTTAAGGAGCATATTTTAGAGTGTAGAATCAAAACACAAATTTGACATCTTCGGATGCATACCATATCCCCTCTAAAAAAAAAGAAAGATTCCCACAATTAATGCAATGCTTCTTACTAATTAAGAGATGATGTACCATTGCCACCTAAACTTGTCTACAGTGGTTGATTATGGAATTATAAATGAAAGGCTAGACCTAGACCTAGTAGAAAACAAAAATGGGAATGGGATTTCTTGCACCGAACCCTTTCCCCTAATTTTTTTCACATTTCAAATGTCAAGTGGATGCGTATACTTCAATTATTAGCCAACTCACAACAGTCTATTCCTCATCATTCTTTCAGTCTTTCTCATGGCGGTGCTGCATGAGAAAAAAATGCAGCTACAGTGGTTAATTTAAATTTAATTAATAAGAACAGAAATCATGTCGAGTATATTACGCGGCACGGCGCAAATATTGGTCTATCATTATCAAGCAACCAACATTTAATAATTGTTATATTTACAATGAGCACATATGACGAAAGACAACGAAAAGGGATCCAAAAAAATGGAACAGGTAAAATGCATTGACATGGAGGGGTTACATTTCTTGCGTTGTGGGACCCATTTTGTTTCTTAGAGGTAAAGCTCTTAGCTGTTCACAAAAATTGTGTGAGCAAATGGCTTGTGTGATGAGATGAAGTAAGCCAAGAAACTGCCATATGCATGCCCAGGTGGTCAGATCCATCTTTCTTTTATTTTTTTGTTTAAAAAAAACGAAATAGGGAAGAAAACAGAAGCAAATTAGCTGTTTGATTTCTCCTTGAAAGGGATATCACATGAAATGGTGAAATGTCACAATCTGTAATTTACTATTTGTTGAATGAATTTGATGCGAGTAAATCATGACTTGATTTTTTTTATGTAAATTAGCGATAACCAATCACTGTTGAGGATAGGTCCCAATTGGAAGACTTTTATGCTTAATAAGTTCTTCTTTTCTTTTTTGTTATCTGCATTTTCAGTAATATTCTCGTAAAATTACAAACTGACCCCTTAATTAGTTGTAAATTTACGAATGTCCACCAACCGAAATGCACAAAATCGTTGCCATCTGTCATAAATTCACAAAAGCACAAAAGACCATAAATAATTCTGCATTTTATTTAAGGAGTAGGGTTAAAATGTTTTATTGGTTTTGTGTCCCATCATGGTCCAACATTATTATCTTTATTTTCAAAGTCTAAACAGTCAATTCGAACCGTTTAACACGATCTTCATATTAAAATGTGTTTTGATAACAAATTTTATAATTTTTTTATTTTATTTTAATTTTTTTACTAATCTTCATATTAAAATATCCAGAATCTCTTAAAAACAGTGATTTTGTATATATCTTAAAAAATAGCAAATAAAATTCAAAAAATATAAAATTTTGTATCCAAACACATTTTAATATGAATATCATCGAGCAAATTGAATACCAACAGAGCATTTTAACCCTACTCTTTCTTTATTAAGCTACTGATAATGATTATACTGGAGCTGTGTATCACTGTCACGTCAACTGAAACCTGGGCCCACATAAATAATCATAGTTAATATGTCAGCTATAAAGATGCATGATATTAGTACGAGTATTGACACAGAGAATCCCAGTTCCAAATCATAACCCCACCCAACTAACCTACCCGAGCGAGAGCGACTCCTTATTTATATAAGAAAGAGAGAGAGAAGAGGAGCAGTGCTACTATTAAACTAGCCAAGCCCCACGCCACGCCGTTAGCCTATTACCTCTTTGCTCTTATCTCTCCATTTCTCAATCTTTCAGAAAAATCAGAAAAAAGAAAAAGAAAACCATGGAAGTGAGAGAAACAGTGCATTCTCCCCCTTTCTGGGCTAGTGCTAGTAATGCCTCAAATCCTTCTCCTACTTCACCTTATCCCAGTTCCAGTTCGATCCAATCCGGAATAAGGCCATGGATTATCGTGCTCGTATTCTCCATTGTTGTTCTCTTATTCCTCCCCTCTATTCTATCCACCCCTTTCAAAAGTGGTCGCTTTAGCCTCTCCATCAAAAGCGGATGGGATGTGTTAAACCTCTGCTTGGTTGCGTTCGCGATATTATGCGGTGTTCTCGGCCGTATCGGTGATGGATCCGGACGCGAATCAGGATCCTATAAGCAGCCGAGGAGTGAATGGACGGGATTCTCGAATCCGATGGGGGAGGTGAATCGGACGGCTGGGATGAGGCGGACACGGAACAGTAGTTCTTACCCAGATCTAAGACTGGAGACTGACGTATGGGGCCAGAACAGAGTCCCCGACAGCTGGCGGTTCTTTGATGACGCGGAGTTGTACCGGAACCGGCGCCCGGTACAGCTGTATGTGGTTTCAGGTCAAGGTGAGGAAGAGAGAGAATGCAGGACCATACCGGTCGATACAGAGAGGTTTCCGCAACTGGAACAAGTGGAGAATGAAACCAATTTTGACCAAGTAAAAATGGAGAGTGATACAATTTATGAGGAGGAAAAGAAGGGAAGCGAAAAAATGGTGGTAAGGAGGAGAAGGAGGAGCTTAGAGGCACTCCCCAAGTGGGAGGAGGTGGACAATGAACCCATGGTTATGGTGGGGAGGCGGCGAAGGAGAAGTCTCGAGAGGTTCCCTTCCATAGAAGAGATGGAGAAAGAGGTGAATTTTCAGAACGTAGAAGTACAAGTAGAAGAAGAGGTCGACAAGCAGCAAATGGCAGTGAGAAGGAGAACAAAGAGCTTGGAAAATTTCCCAAAAATGAACGAGATCGAGGAAGAAACAAAATTTGAAGAAGAAATGGTTGAGAAAGAATCAGAGCCAGCAGCGAGGAAGGCAAAGAGCTCGGAGGAGCTTCCAGAAATAGAAGAGGTAGAGCAAGATACAAAGTTTGAAGAAAATGTGGTTGAGAAGCCACCATTGGTGGTGGAAGTGGCACCTCCACCACCTCCTCCGCTACCGCCGCCGCTTCCAGAGACCAAGGTGGCTGAGGAATGTAGGAAGCACAAGAGGAGTGGTAGTGGAGGTGGCGCAAAGGATCTCGCTTCAGCAATTACTCATTTCTATCAGAAGAAAAGGCAAGGAAACAAATCAAAGAGAAAAGAGAAACAAGAGGCCTCCATTGAACCTAATCCCAATTTCAATTCTACAACTGAGAGTAACAGTAATCCTAGCACAGCCGCACCACCACCTCCACCGTCGCCTCCACCACCATCGATCTTTTACAAACTTCTATCCAACAAAAAGGGGGGAAGTAAGAGTCGAAAAATACATTCTCTATCTGCATCTACACATTCTAGTTTTCCTTCTACTGTTAATACCATTTCTACCTCGTCGCCACCACCGCCGCCACCACAACCTCCACATCAGGGGCTTCACCGGTCTAGGAAGGATCAAGTTGCTTCCTTGGGTTACAGGAGAATTGAAGATACCGAGCTTTATGAGTACAGGAGAAGGGAAAAATCGAATGTTTCATCTTATGCGAACTATCCATTGCCACCTCGGTCACCATTACCGCCGGCCCCGCCACCCCCCCCACCCCCGCCATCTGTTCGTGAAAATGTCTCTGAGAGTAGAGAACAGGAAGTGCAGAAAAATGGCAGTGTGGCGGTTTTCTGCGCTAGTCCAGATGTAAATGATAAAGCTGATTTGTTTATCAAGCGGTTTAGAGATGGTCTCAAAATGGAGATAATTAATTCGATCAAAGAGAAAGAGAAGAGAAATAGGGAGGATAAATTAGGGGCTGTTTAATTCAGAAATGTTGGTATTTGTTAGTTCCTAATTCGTTTTCATGTTTTGTTTATGGTTTTCTTGCTTTTGTTTGCTGCTGGAGATTTTGATTGATGATACATAAATATATATATATATAGAGATGCAGATGCTATTGCACTGGGAATAGGTTGATTGAGTTTGATTGAATTTAATTTTGAAAAGAGGATTTAGATTTTTGAAACACTATAATTTAATTTCTCAATTGATATTTTGGTAGCTTCTCTTTTGGAAAAACTTTAGATAATGTAATGTGAAAAAGACAGTGGATTTGGAATCCAAGAGTTCTTTAATGCTTGTCGGCGTTGTCGCAATGCTTGGCCCTTTCTTCTACCATTGGTTGCATTGCATTTCGTAGTCGATCGATCTTGACCTCGCTAACAACCTTTTTCTGTCTTTTTCTCACCTCTCTTTAATCAACGGGGAGTCGGGACCCACTAAACCCAGAGCCAGAGGGGCTGAGAGCGCCAAGCCCATTTCTCCAGCTATGTAGACCGTCTGATTCGGAAGGATTGTTTGATGGATGCGCTGCACGAATCTTGACAACTTGTGATTTGGCCTATATGACAACTTGTGATTGTGAGAGGGACGCTGTTACACAAAAAAAGGGGAAAATTTTAAAATCTGGTGATTATGTATGTGCACTAAATATAAATAAACACAAAGAGAGCCAACTAATAGACTAATTAATTAGATTTCTTATTAAGAAAATTGCGCTCCTCTCGGCTCTCCACTCTGCTTCTCTCTGTTGCTTTATACAATTTTATATTGGAAAGATCAAAAAGTGAAAAATAATTAACCTCACGTGATTAATTTTATACTGATACTGAACTAAAGTTCAGAACCTTGGGCTCCACATTCGTCGCTTTTATTAATCTAAAGCTCTAAACAAATCAAGCAGTTGTGTTGTGTGTTTGCATGACAATAACAAATTGGGAACCAAAATCTCATATCTGTGAATTATAAATGTTCATAACTCTGAGTTGGGGCTTTCCGATCGGCATCGAACAAAAATTAATCTCATACCCGGTTGGAGCCGTTTGCATTGAAATTTGTGCGTACTTATTGATCTGCACAATGTTGGATCTTAATCCAACGTTGAGGCATATATGTAATATAATTATGAATTGTATACTGTCATATATGATTGTCACAATTAAGTGATATAATATGGAATTAAGATATTAGACAATCTATGTATTCAATAGGGTGTGGTCCACAAATATGTAGAACAATTTAGACAAAGATCAAATCATTGATGAACTGATTTTGAGATTTGTAATTTAGAAAACTGTTTATTCAGAGAGCCCGTGCGGCCATAGGTACGACCCAGTAGGGTAGCACAAATTTTGTGCGGCCAGGCATGGCCGCACAAAATCCCAGAGTTTGGTATTTAGCCTTACAAGCAATTATGTGCGACCGTTTGTGTGACCAGACAAGGTAGCACAAACAAGTCTGTGCGGCCATCCGTGTGGCCAGACATGGTAGCACAAAATGGTACAAGTTAATTTTAGACCTGGGAACGTGGGCTGAAAGAAAGGCGGTTTTGTAGACACGTATGGCGGTTTGTGCGGTCGCACGCGCGGTGCCAGATGTGTTACCCTATATAAGGATGGGTCCCCAAGACACAAGATACTACACACAACTCAGATATCTGAACAACAGTTATTTTAGACATAATCTGAGTCTTCTCATTTCTTCCACTATCAAAGAACTGGGAAGAGAAATCCATTAGAAAATTTGGAGATGATTTCTTAAGGGCCATATCTTGCTGCCTTAGAAGAATTGATCCACGATCATACGATGTAAAGGCGAGAATGACTTCTTGCGATTGAAGACTTGTCTCGTGCTCACGGAGACGGCTCTTTAGACTTGAGGATTGCCAATGTTATGGAATCATTTATTGTATTCCGCACTTATGATTATGTTTTATGAGTCGGTTTTGGCATATGACAGTCCATAAGTTAAGGTGGGAAATTGTTTTTCCTTTCTCGGGATACAAGTGTTTGACCCCTAGATAAGATGTAAGTGTTTGATCTCTAGATAAAGCGTAATTGTTTGGTCTTTATGATTTTCCAACACACAAATTTTAAAGTTGTAAAGGTTAGAGGTCAAGCCACTAAACTATTGAATATTTACAAAGAATTTGTCATTTTCGTGTTTTAAACATGCGATCTTACACACAAAAAACATTGTCTTTGTCACTAGACCAAAGACCTATTATGTCAGTTTTTATCTAATGTTGGCTACTTGTTGAGTAATTAATGATTTTGAGAAATTTTGTTAGGTTTGTGACTAACGATCAATGAGATTTGCAATCTAGCAGCAGCGCTAGCTACCTACGCCTGATTTGCAGCGCTACAACTAAACATGTTCGTTTGGTAAGTTTAAATTAATTTTTGACAGAGATCAATATGGAATATATTAATTTGGGTATAATTAATAGATTCAATACATTTCTTTCTAATTAATAGAAAAACTTTCATGTTGTATCTAATTTTTAAAACAAACTCAGTTATATCATTCACAGATCCCCATTGTATGAACAGGTCTTGACAATATTCAATCCAGAAACAAACTTTTTAAACATATTTGTATGACATAAACAAATGATCAACCCTTTTGTGCATACCACAAAAATGACAAGCAGCTAGAGTCTCCTATCCTACCTTTTCTTTATAAATTTCTTTTTGTCAGATTCTATCTATTGATGTCAGCCACATTAAAATTCTAATTTTATATGTTATTGAAATATCATAGTTAGTACTTAGTACATATATATTGAATAGTACATGTATTGAATAATTGTGGATAGCAAGTTGCCAGCTTATATTCTTGATATCATATATTCTTTCAAATTTAATATCTATGCCTTTAATTAAGGTATGTTTAGTTGCAATCTTAGAATAGCTATAATAGCAAAATTGGCGTTTGTCTTATTAGAATAGCTTGTTTTAACTTTTTGTGAGAATAGTTTGTTCTAATAAGACAAACAAGTTTGGTTCCCTACTCTAGCTAATCTAACCCAACCAAACACCGAATAGCTTGTTCTCAAGAATAACCTATTCTCAATCCAACCAAACATAAATTTCTAGATACATAAGAGCATCTACATCCCTGGTACTATTAGAGTTTCTAATATGACATGACAGTTTCTAATATAGTTTCAGGGATGTGGCAAAGTTTCTTATTAAGAAACTATTTATAAACTCCAAGTTGATCAAATGATTGGCTCAAATTATTTCTGCTTTTTATTTTATTACTGACGCGGCTTAATAGAAACTCTAAAATTAATTTCAGAGATGTGAGAGTTAGAAATTTTAGAGACCTTAATTTCTAAAAAGAGATTAACAGTTATTTATAAACTCATTTGAGTTGCTGGGATGCAGATGCTCTAAGACACACTGCATTCACTTGAGTATCTGAGTTTTGCATTTTTGTACAACTTCAGTTCAACCATTGTTTTTCACATGGTATTAGATTATTCATTTGTTCCATTTCAACAACCATACCACCAGATGATTTTTTTTCTTTTCATACAAACCATTCTTCAATTTATCAAAGATATAAGTTTTTTGTTTCCACCACATCCTCTCTCCAACAATCTCCACTTAATTTAATCCATTTGTTGTCTATTTTTATGGCAATTTTTTTTTTAAACATTTTTTAGGCCTGATAAAGTTTCAAATACTAACATGACCCATAACGCATGTTCTACATTTTTTTTTTCCTAATTTTTTTAATTTGGGCCGGGCTTGGCCCGCTTTTATCTCATTGATTTTAGATAGAGAATCATGGAATGGATCTGATTAACGGATAAACATATTTATATCTATATCCGTCTGGATACAAAGGAATTCAGATCCTCCCCGGTACCGAAATAGGGAATCTTTTACAATTACTTGATCTGGACCGTTATTTAACTTGGCACGAATCTCGAAGCCCAATAATACTGCCCCTCCGTCAGTCCGAATCTCAAAGCGGCTGAGAGTTAATCTCAAACCGTAAAGTGAAGGGAATCTTTTACGGTAATGGAGAGGATACTTGTCCGGATACAAAGTAGGCTCCTAAAGCAGATACCGCCGATCCGTTGTTCATTTCAAATTTCAAAATCGATTCTCCTTTCTTCTTGCAAGAATGGACGCCACCGCATCGTCTCTTCTTGCGAGCCTCCAACAAGGCGCCGACCACCATGGCCTCCATTCTCGCTTCTCCTCTTACCTCCGGCCGTTTTCCGATTCGAAATCCTCTACATCCGCCCGATCCCTCGCCAAAAGGTTTCTTTCGTTTATCTGTAAGGCACTAAACCTCCTCCCCGCTCTTCTCCGCGAAACCTCTAATGTTGAGGAGCGAGATAATGAACTCCTGGAAATCTACGAGCTCGTACTTGAGTGCTTCGGTTGCCTGCTGCCTGTTTTGGAAGGGGAACCCTATATGTTGCACTTACATAGAGGTGTCTTTGTACGGTGCTTGGTGACAACTGGGAAGTACGAAAAGCTGAGGCTGAGGCGGTCATGCTTCTAGAAGACCTAATATCCGCTCTTGCTCCAGCCGGAAAGGTTGGAAGATCAAAGAATGGAAAGGGCAGGGGTGCTGAACCACAGATATTGTTCCCCGATCCAAAAATTGTTGGTACTGATGATTCAGGGATCACTACCTTGATAATAGATATAATTATTTCTCTCTGCAATTGCGCATTTAACAGCAAATCAAACAAGCCAGGGGCTTATTTGAGGATTTTGGCTCTTGTCGAGCAAGTGCAGCCTTGGATTCGGTAAAGTAGTCTATCCTCCCTTTATCATTTTGCTAGTAGCAGAAGAACATTCTGTTCTTCTGTTATCCACTGAGATGATTGAACTGAGCAAACAATAGTTTTCCTTTCTTGTTTCTTTTTTTTTATTGATATTTGGTTGAAGTCCAATTAGGTCAATATTTTACCCCTTTGGACCTTGTAGTTATTGGTTAGCAGATGTTATGGCTTAACTTCACAGACAGTAATTGGATGCCTCAATCTATCAAAAAGCGCACATGCAACAACCCATGCCAATTTTCTACCTGCTTTGTTATACTGCACATTATTTGCTAATCTGAAGTTTACATATCTGTATTTGATAAATTGTTAAGTCCCCCATTTCTTTTCTAACTAGAAAATGGTATCTTATGTAGGTTATTGGATCATGAGGCTGCTAAAAGGAACCGCTTAAGGTTTTTGAGACCATTGTACACATGTGCAGCTTTTCTTACCAGTGAATGTACATCATTTGACCGTGACCTTGTCACTAGATTTTGCATAACCATGTTAAGGGAGTGTGCAAGCTGCTCTTTCAATCAGTTGACAATTGTAAGTTTATAAGATAACTTTTTCCATGTCCATTTCCTTGAAACATTAGCATTCATCATGCTGATATCATACCAGTCAGCTTCTGATGATATTATGAGATACAAGCCTAAGTAGAACCTGTACCAATATGTAATTTGACTTCCAACTTTTCAGGATCTTAGGGTTCTGTTATAGCATTTTGTGTTGTCAACCTGTACCTGTACATCATTGTCAATTGGTAAGGGATGCTACATTGTAACTCTGGCACATTTTGCCCCTTTTAGGGGGAAATTTGGTTTGACAAACTGTAATATTTGATACTGGTTTCAGAGTGCTAGCAAAATCTGTTCTCGGGTTGACCTAAATTGGGATGATGGTCCTTCAATCTTCCTTGACGTGCTAAGAATAGCCCTAGAGCTATCTCTATGTGAATGCAAGGTACATTATGTTTCTTTCAATTACTTGAAATTCAGTGTAAGAAGAGCATCTTCTGCTAACAACAAGCTTGTGATATTATATTAAAATTTTCTTAAAGGCCTCTTTGTTTCTAGTTGAACATTCTTGTATTTGTTATGTCCATGCTTCTATCTAGATCATAATCTCCTTTGTTTGTTTTTCTATGACGTCCATTTTGTCAGGATCAAGTTGCGAAGGATGCGAAGGAGTTTCTTGACTTATTATCATCTACATCTGATATTTTATATGATGCTCAACCCAACATTTGTAAACTTGCTTCGGACACTCTTAATGATCATGTACAGAAGTTTGTCAAGGTATCTGCTAATTTCTCAGATTGAAAGCATTGGTGAATGTGCATTATACTGCATTTTTGTTGAACAGAAAAACCTTTTGCTTTTTTTCAGCTTTTCCCTCCTGTTGGCTTGATTCTCTCTCTCTACTCTGCTGCTTTATACTTCAAATCTACCATTCCATTAAGCCAGACTGGTGACGACACTCCTATATCTTCTTATGCCACAATCCTCAGCAGCCAAAAAGAACTTCAAAGCCTATTAGCATCAGTAGAAACACTATCAAGTTATTTTTCTGAGAAGAAAGGGGGATATGGAAGTGCTTCAGGATTGTTCTTGGCATATTTGGATGCGCTTGAGTTTTTGTGTCAGGTGCTTCTACCTTGTGCGAAGACTGGATGGAGGCACTTCTGTTCTGAGGGAAAAGATTTTCCTAATTCTTCTAATTGGAGGAACATTTTCGGAGTGCTACAGAAATTCTGCAGTTCTGCCATTAATGCCTTTGGGTAAGATTAAGGGGTACTGTTTTACTTGCATTAGTGTATCTCAATTGTAGTTTTTAGGAGCCAAGTTATTGGTTTTATACTGTTTTCTTTCTCGCAGTTTACCTTTTTTTGTGGTTTGCTTGTTTGATCTGTCGGTTTGGCATCTTCTAGTTTATCTAGCTTTTTCCTTCACCTGAGGTTCCACAGAGTGGCTATCTCCGCAGTACATTGAACCTAGGAGGTTGAAATTGCTACCCTTTGTCAACAGTTTGTCATGACCGGTACTAGTTGAATGATAATATAGTAGTGTACCTGTATGATTGGACATCATTATACTACTCAAGTACTCATCAATAATGGTATTTAACCTACATTATCTTAGATATAGTAGCCACCTTGAGAGCAATATATGATTATTTTTATCTTCGCTACTAAAGTTGCCCTTCAATTTGCCAGGGCTACTACCAAGAATGACGTAGATAAAGAAAGAACAGATAGAAAACGTAAACTGCTGCTGGAATCATTAGTTTCTGGGTTCAAAATTTGCTTCTTCTCTGCCATACCATATGAGGTGATTATATTTATTATTTCTTATCCCATAATCCATATCCGATGCAAGTCAGATTAGAGGTCCAGCAGTATAGAGCCAAAAATTGTTGTACTACAAATTTGCCTCAATGAACTGTCAGTTGTGAAATTGTCTGTTGTAATCTATTGCTAAGGTCTTTCCTTTTTCTACTCCAGATGTGTTCCGACTCCATTAGTATAGTACTATCAAGCGAGTGGGTATCACTGACAGAGCTCAAGTATTTTGTTTCCTCGCTTTCTAATACAGGGCAAACATTGTACCAGATTCGAAGCCATGTAAAACAGGTATTAAAATTTTTCTCTTTATATTTTGCTGAGGGTCTGAAACCTAATTTTTTGCAGTATGATACTTTTTAAAGTTAAAACTCATAATAACAAGGTTTAGAGCAATCTGGTGCTGTTTGCTGTTTCTACAATAATATGGCACTGTTTTTTTATCTTATTTAACTTCATATTTAGTACCTTGAGATCCTTTTTACCTCTTTTTCTAGGCACCAGTATCAGTAGCATTGAAGCTATATTGTGAAGCTGTATTGGCAAACTTGAGGCGAATTTGCCATAACTACTCAGTTAAGTCGAGTGATATTTCAAATGATAGCCTGAAGAATATCAACGAAACAGTATCAGATGGGTATAAAAGAATTGGGTCAATAATCCTTCTTTTCCATGAATGCCATCCTGGCGACATTACCAGTATTGCTGATATCACTGTTCGCACCTTGTTTGAGATGTCCCTTGTTGACGATTTGCACAGGATCCAAAGCAACTCCTTTTCCTTGGTCAAAGAATGGGTCAAGGTACAGATCTAACTTGCATGTGAAAAACCCATTTCTGTTTTTCTAGACAGTCGTGATTACTCTCTTGAGACTTGTAGGTGTTATGCAAAGAATACAATGATGCTGACAAGAAATATGATGCTCCTTTTCTGTACCATTTGCTTATGAAGAAAAAGGACAAACAAAATTTGTCGAGGATGTCTCTGGGAAGAATTATAGAGAAGGTTGATGTCGCTTTTTCTTTATAATTCAATACCTTATTACTTCTCTAAGCCTAAAAGCACTTTCTCATACAAGAACTACTATCTTGCTACTTCTGTAGGAGCTCCTGGTGTATCAACAACTGGAAAGTCGGTACCCAAATTTATGCAAAATTATGCAAGAAAAGGTCATTAAAGTTCTCTTAGAGGATCTGTACAGTGAAAAGGATTCTTTTCTGGAAAGATCAAGAATTCTGGTTGCAAAAGCAAGATATTTACGAGCTAGTGGAGTTGATGGCTTGAAAGGTTCTCTGGATTGCCTCTTTGAAGCCATTTCTTTACTTGTGAGTCACTCGTACTTCTTTCCCTTGGTCATTGGAACTTCTGTTGAATAAAGCTTTTACCCTAATTTGATGTGATGAAAAAAGAGATTATAATCTTGTCACAGATAGGCTATTAGAGAATGAAGGAATGAAGCAACAAGGATCCCATTCTTGCTTGTTTCCAGTCTTTTTTTATAATATTCTGACCCTCTGGAATTGTTTTTATCTGACAGAGAGATGCGAAATCAGATTCTTGTAAAGGTCAAGCTCTGGCATATCATCAACTGGCAACTGCTTATTGTTTGCATGCACAGTGTGCCCAAGAAGACAAACTTGACTTTGAGGTAAGATAAGGATTACTCATTTTGGAGCCTCTCTATTATTTATTAATACCGTAAATTAACTGCCTATACATTTTATTGTTTCAGTGGGTCATTTAAGCTTGAACACACTTTATGCACTTGCTCTTTTTTTTTTTTTCCCAATTGTGGGATATTAAGGACAATTTTTATTTTTGCACAGGTAATCTTGGGAGAGATTGATTCTGCTCTTGATTTGTGGTTAGGAATAGATATTGAGCATTACACTTGCAGTGATGGTGGTTTCGAGCAGGAGGTGACAAACATGGTTCCAATGCTTTGTTCTTTGATTGATCTATTATCCATTAAGGTGGAACATTTTATTCATCTCTTTCTTTCATGCAATAGGTTTAGCAGAAAATTTTCAGGTTTAAGCATACAAATACCATGGTTCACAACATTTCCTTTGTTATTTTCTATTATTGTCAGGGTTGCTACAAGCATCACTCTCGTATATGCAAGTTGATGGCGAAGACATTCAAACATGAAAGTATCCCAGTTGAGAAATTATTTGCCTTGCTATTTAGTGACAGACGGCTTGGGCATACCAATTGTGGTGTCCAAATGGATGTGGAGCTTATTTCCGATGCACTACAGAACTGTGATGCCAGCGCTCATCTTACGAAGTTTTGGGCCAGTTGTCTAGAGGGTCATAACCCATCCCTAAGCATGTTTGCTCAGAGCATGTTGCTGAATTGCCTAGTTTTCCCAGAAGTGAATGAAAAAGGATTTGAAAAATCATTACAGTGCAAAATTGGAATCAAGGAAATTAAACAAATAGCCTCATCTCTAATTTCTGATGTAAGCTCAGTGGGAAGCTAGATTTGTTCTTTAATTTCATATTCCTTCTATCTTTAGCTAACCTGATGTTTCTATAATTGAATATGTAGCCTAAACCACCAAGCCGCTCGGCATTTATTGCTGGTTACTTGTACTATGATTTATCTCAGAGGTTTTTGTCGGAAGGAAAACTGTTTGAGGTAATTTTTACATTTCTCCATTGTACCTACCTCCTATGTAATTTTGTCCTTATGAAAAAGCACTTGAAAAAATTTGTTTGAACTTACTTTCAGGCTCTGTCTTGTGCAAAAGAGGCCTTCAATCTGCGCACAAAGCTCCTACATAGAAAGTTCATGTATTTTCACAAAAAGCCATTTGATGTACATCTCCAAACACGGGATTCAGTAGCAACTGAGATGTGGCCTGATTTTACTAGGGCACACATCATCTTGGATTCCTTTCGCTCCCCTTGGATTGTTCTCAGATGCTACCTTGAAAGCACTTTTCAGGTACACTACATTTTGTTTCTATTGTTCATTTTATTATTTTTTTGTTTCGATGGCTTTGTCTCATTTTTGGTTATGCCCAGGTGGGGAGTATCTATGAATCAATTGGCAATGGTGCTGAAGCTGAATTTATGTTCCGGACAGGAAAAGAGATATCCCATCTTCAAGTGTTGCATTCTTTTGAAATAACTTTTGCTTCATCTTTAGGTAAAGAAAATATGATCACTGTCACCTTTCCTTGATTAGCAATTGACTCATAGCTGACCTATTTTTGGGTGCTTAATTTTATTTGTTGTACCAAATGCCATTGTGAAGGTCAAGTTCAACTAGATTTAATTTTTCTTGCAAAGAAGAAGAATAATTCAATTCTGTTTCAGGTCAACTATATCGTAAGTGGCAACTATGGGACATGGCTGACAGTGAACTAAAAAGTGCCCAAAGGCTTCTTCAGAAGAGTAAACCGGCACTTTCTTGTGGAAACTGCAAAATGTTTCTGGAAACCACAGTCAATCTTCAATTGGGAGATCTATTGTATAGCCGTTTCAAAAACAGCTTTCAAAACAGATCTCTACATACCCTAGAAGACGCTTTATGCACGTACCAATCAGCTTTTGATAAGCTTGATTGCGACAAATTAGAATTTTTCAAAATGGAAGAAGCTGAAACAAACGAGCAACTAAATTCCACATGCAAATTTTGTATGCTTTTGAAACAGCCAGCAGAATCAGATTTGAATAAGAAAGCTTCTAGAAACCACAAAGCCACTTTAAAGGATCTTTATTCAGACACCAAAAAGCCGACGCGAACAACCAGGGCTAGGTCTTGCAAAACATCCACTGTTACTGAAACAAAAGAGAAGCCTGCAATTGAATTCAATAATTCGAAAAAGATGGGAAAAAAACCTAGCTCGAAATGTAATGAAGATCTTGCATCTTATAAAAGAATGTGCTGGGCCTGTCTAATGAATAAAGCTCTTGATTCCGGATCTATGACAAAATTGTTACATCTTGGGGTCGAGTTTCGGCGCAGTAGTTTTCTTCTCTTGTTGCAACTGAAAATCGGTATGTTCTTCTACTTTTATGTGAACTTCTGAAATAAGGAAAAATAATTTGAAGGGTAGGAGCAAACTTGATATTTCTTTTTGAATGTGCAGTCACAGCAATTTGTTTTCTTTACAGAGGCTGAAAACCTTTTTCTTTTTAGTTAACTCTTGCAATTTTTATGCATTATTTTCTTTTAAATAACATATTATTAACACATTTGGTTTCTTAAACAGCAAGAATGTCTGGGGCTCAAGGTGTGAAGTCTAACGTGCATGAGATACACAGTCTATATGGGAAGTGCATCCTTCTTTTGTTTTCTATATCTCCTGGAGCTGACTCCTCAGAAGTTCATGCGCATCAACTAATGGAATTGATAGTAGATGAGCAATGGAAGGCTCTCTCTATCAACCGTGCACTGATTTTGTATAACATGAGCCTCTTTATGTTAAAGTACTGTCTTTCTGATCAATGCAGGTTAGTTGATCTAGGAATCTGAACTTTTATTTCATTATTTCTTGGTTGTTTTGATTATACTTGGTGGCAATTTATTTTGTTACTGGTTTATTTTTTATAATGAACAGGGATGCATGCTGTACCCTTGCAAATTTCCAGATGCAAGATGTACTGACTTGGTTGTTGAGAGCCTTCATATTATCTCGAGAGTTTCCCTTGCTTTTGCAAAAGGTCCTATTAGCTTGCCCTTTTTATTTATGCTCTGCCAAATTTTCATTATATTTCTGCTCTAAATATTTTGAGATTGACCCATTACAGGTGAGCAGGCTCCTTGCATCTACCTTGATACTTTCAACTGTGGATCGCTCTATACCTTTGCCTTTACATCTTGACAAATCTCTCTCGCTCAACCATTGGACTTCTTACTTTCATCAAGCCTCTATCAGCACTTCTTTGGACACCCTTTACCAGTGTGCAATTAACAAAATTCCTCCAAATGTTAGATTCTCACTGTTTCTTTGCTTCTTTATTTTGTTTCTTTTCCAAATATTGCTGTACCATTAACTATCTATCGTCATGCTATCAGGTCATGGCTGGAGCAAAGGATGAGGCATACAGTAATAATTCTCAGATTTTGAGGTAGTTCAAAACTTGAAAGATCTGATTGAAACTTGTACTACTTTCTCATTGTGCTATCTTCTCACAAGTCCTATGATAATAGTCAGTAGCTTCTATCATTCGTTTTGGGCATGAACCAATATGAAGTACACCCGACCCGATAAGGACCAAATTAGCATGAATATCCATAGTTGTATACTTAAGCAGACATAATTATGCTTGCTCTTATAGATAGGAATTATGTATTTATGCATGCATGTGTGGCATGCAAGACGATAAAATTTTTCACAAGTACTAATATGTTAATCATGGAACAATAAATCAATAGTCCCTGTAACAAACAGGATTGGAAACCGATATGATGATAATAAGATAAATGGGATGCTTAGTGAACTCATATCTCTCTTATTTTATTTTGTTTTAATATTGGATTTTGATGCTCCCTTTCAGATTTCCGTTTGAAAACATCAGCCAGCTTGAAGAGCATGTTGGATGCTTCTTTAAAAAACTACCTGATGTTCCTATCATATGCATCAGTATGATTGGTGGTGATTATGCAAGCCTACTTGAAGAAACTCTGATTCTTCCCTCATTCTGTCCTGCTTGGGTTATGCTCTCAAAAATCGACTCAACAAACCGACCAATTACCATGCTTCTACCTGCTGATAAAATTAGAGAAGGTAATCATGCATTTCACCATTTCTCGCTTTTTAGTTTTATGAAATCTGTTGTCTTTTGCTTACTGTACTGTGGCGATCTTTTGACAGTGAAACACGATCTAGAAACTTGCAAACAGACGGGCAACATACAACAGACCAAAGAATGGCAGTGCCCATGGGGCCACACTGTACTGGACCATGTTGCCCCATCTTTTAAGTTGCTTATGAAAGAAAATCTGCTTTCATCCCATGAGACTGTTAAGCAAAAATTTTGGGTATGGAGAACAGAGATCAACAATCGTCTAGGTTCCTTGCTTAGGTAGGATTGTCAATCTTTCTTTGTATTAATGATTTTGGTCTCAATTTTCGTTGGCTGCTTTATTTTTTCTAGAACTTACTTTTTGTATTTTGCCTTCGTCAGAAATATTGATGAATCATGGTTTGGTCCATGGAGCTGCTTGCTGAGGGGATATCCAATAAATGACCAAAATAAAGAATTATTAGTCCCTACCTTAATAAATCATCTAGAGTCACTGATCAGCTCAGAGGTGAATCCTAGCTTGGTTAAAGCTATCCTAGGTGGCAGTGAGTCATTGGTGGATGCCAAAGCATGCATTTCCCAGCTGATCTCATATGGAGAATCCTTTGGCCATGGAGGGTTTTGTGGGGAAGATAGATTTAGGGCCTTCTCAGCATCTCGTGGTTTAGGTTCTGAAATACCAGATTCCATTGTCAAAGTATTAGAAGATGCATTCTGTGGGCCTGTGCCAGTTAATAGAGAGCCAGTGATTTTTGTGCTGGATACCGATGTGCAGGTCAGAATTTGACTCAGTAATGCCAGTTAAACTTGATGTTCTTTCAGTAATATAATCTCATCTTTCATGCAGATGTTGCCTTGGGAGAGTATACCTGGGTTGAGGAGGCAGGAGGTGTACCGAATGCCATCAATAGGCAGCATCTTCCTAACCCTGGATAGAAATTACCAGAGGCACAAAGAGAAAGAAAGGGAAGAACTTCTATTCGGTAATTCTTACTTTCCCAAGGTGGATCCCTTTGACACGTATTACTTACTAAACCCTAGTGGGGATCTCAAGGACACTGAGGACAACTTGAAGCTGTGGTTAGAAGGACTCAACTTCAAGGTAGATAAAACATTCTTTTATCGGCAATTCTTTTATCGGCAATTCTTTTGTCAGCTATTTTTGCTATATTATTTTCATTTGGGTTTGATGTGGTACCCTTTTGTCGAACTGTAAACAGGGAAAGACCAGAGTTGCCCAAACGAGTGAAGAATTGGCTTTGGTCTTAAGGAATCATGACATGTTCTTTTACTTCGGCCATGGAAGTGGTTAGTCCATATTATTCTATTCCCTTTATCCTCTTTATATTTGCAATTACATAGGAGACTTAATTTCATGAAATAAAACTAACGAACAAATTGTGCCTTTGTGAATGCTCGTCTCAGGGACACAATACATCTCCAGACATGAGATTGAAAAGCTGGAGATCCATGCAGCAGCTCTCCTGATGGGATGTAGCAGTGGCGTACTCACATGTAAAGGGAGTTACGCCCCTCAAGGTGCTCCTCTCTCATACCTCTTCGCAGGGTCCCCAGCCGTGATTGCCAATTTGTGGGACATCACGGACCGAGACATTGACAAATTCAGCAAGGGAGTTGTCAATTCATGGCTCCAAAGCGAAGCTGAGGTAGGAGCTGTGAGTTGCTCCACCTGTGCTATAATTGAGGAGCCTAGAAGAGGAAGAGGAAGAGGAAGGAAGACACAAGCGAATGGTCATGGTAGCAATAGGAGGTGGTGTAAGGTGTGTGCCACCAGACAAATAGCATCTAGCATAGGCAAGGCCAGGGATATGTGCAAGTTGGATATGCTAACTGGGGCAGCTCCAGTATGTTATGGTGTCCCAACGGTCTTAAGAAGGAAGAGCTAGTACGGTATGCACTTCTCTCTGTTGTAGTTTGTAAAGGGTCCGACCAACTATCCTAGCTAGCTGGAGGAGTTCTCTCTGTTTGTAGATTGCATATCGGCATTAAGGTGTTTCAAATCTACATGTCACATTGAATTTTTCAATGATATCGACTTCTGCTAAAGTGACCGTTATATTATTTACTTGAAAAGAATTGCTTGGACAGACGGTCATATTACAATTTACAATATACGTACATGGTATAAGTATTGGAAGTATTAATACGAATAACAAGAAATTTTTCATTGCCACTTAAAATGTTGTTCTGTTCGGGAAAGAAAAAAAAACGATGATCTCACTACGTACTTTTTGACAATATAATAATTCTTGATTTATTCACAACCAAAAAAAATTATTTACAGAAGAATGAATCATCAATTACTTTGCCCAAAAATAACTAGACTTATGAATGCATGACAATCATGGAAAATAAGATAAAAGTATGAACATACCTGCACACTTGTAAGGGATGCTTCTGTGCACATAAGGACCTATTTGTAAAATGAGCATATTTTCATTTTCAAAGTTCAAACAGTCGATCCGACCGTCCAACATTATCTCCATATTAAAATGTACTTGGAGGTCAAATTTTACATTTTTTGGAATTTTTTTACTATTTATTAAGTATTTTACAAAACTAGTCAAATTCAGACCATTGAATTTTGTACCCATCTTAATAAATAGTAAAAAAATTCAAAAAAATGTAAAATTTGACCTCCAAGTACATTTTAATATGGAGATAATGTTGAACGGTCGGATCGACTGTTTGAACTTTGAAAATGAAAATATGCTCATTTTACAAATAGATCCTTGTGCACAGAAGCATTTGCCTTTATAAAATTCTCATAATACAATTTGTGCGATAAATGGACAACTTGACTGGTACAAACTGTTTGGAAACAACTTGAAAACAATGCCTACCTTCATAGGTAAAGTAGAAGACGATCAAGGGTCCCGCTTCAGTGTCATAATCTTCATCATCGTCATCGTCATCCTCGATCTGTCTGACATAGTCCTTTGAGTACCAATAGATAGACACAATAATTTTTTATTTACTCAAAAGTGACTTTTGAACCGGAATCAATAACTCAGATTTAAGATAATTTTATTTTTTTCCAGTAACACACCAACAAATAGTTTAATTTTTTTTTACAGTCGGAAATAATCATGCCTGAAAAATATTTCGTAGTACTTCTAGTATATCTAAATTATAAATTATAAAATACTTTATCTATTTTGTTTGATGTTCCTTCGAACAAATTCAAATTATAAGTTGTTCTTTCTATTTTTAAAAATTATTAAACAAACCTATTAAAGTTCAAATGCCTCTATTTTTAAAACTTTAATAACTCAAAATTTAGAATTTAAAAGTCAAAATAAAACCTTTTAGATATGATCTATATCATTTTATTTATGCACGTGTAAAATATTATGATATTTAATCTTTGTTGTGTTTATAGCCTGCAAAAATATACTGATGTGGAAAATTTCTAGACGTTCAGTTTCAACTTATTGATTAATATGAAAACAAAATCGAAATATGATAATTTTTTATGAACACGTAGTGAAAATCATATAGATTACATCTAACGGTTTTATTTTGACGTTTATATTTTAAGTTTTGAGTTATTAACGTTTCAAAAATAGAGGCATGGTGGAGGCACAAAAGATGAAGGCATTTAAACCCTCCTCTTTAAGTAATAACTTGATTAATTTACAACACTAATTAGTAATACGTCGATTAATCTAATTTGTTCAATTTGTTTATTACTAATTAGTAATTACACTTGATTATTATTATATTCTGCATTAATGGATTTGTGGGACTACTTTACTTGAAGAGGTGCTGAGCGGAGCGCAAAGAATACTTCAAATTGAAATCGTGAAAAGATGCGTTTTAATTTGAAGTCATCCTTTCTCTTATTTACTTAAAAAAGAATTGCTTGGACAGACTTCAAATCCAAGGACAAGCAAAATCTCAGGAAAATTTCAAGAACTAATTTTTATTTTTCATTCTGATCGGGGTCGTCTGATTTTGACTGGTCGATCAATGTGCTTTTTATGAAGCACAAAAATGGCCTCTCCTGAACAGTAATTTTGTGCTTTGGGGTTTAGGAATTGGGGTTTTTATGAAGCACAAAAATGGCCTCTCCTGAACACAAAAATATTGACAAACAACATAAAAAAGACTCCAATAAGAAAAGTAAATTTATGAATGAAAAAAAGATAAATACCTGACACTATAGCAATTGCGTTACCGTGGCTTTTGGAGCAAACACAGTAGGCATACGCAGTATACGGTCATATTACATGGTATAAGCATTGGAATTGGAAGTACATAATAGGGATAGCAAAAAATCAATTGTCATTGTCAGTCAAAGGTTTTTGTGATCAGGAAAGAAAATATAACAATTCTTGATTTATTCACTACCACGACATTTAATTACAGAAGATTGGATCATCAATTCATACTTTGCACGAAAATAACTACACTTGTGAACGCATCTCATCTGAGATCTCATCTCCCCACTAAATATATGATGAAATTGTGATTTTCCTTCAAATCATATAGGTATACTACTCACTCTCGTCAGAATCATAAGTGGCACAAAGTGCCTGGAGGCCATTTGGTGTGGTATTGCTGTTCTCTTCTACATGCTTCTTGCTTCCAGTCTCCACCTTGGTTTCTGATTGGTTGCTTGGTGCAGGACCCAAGCACATTTTTTTAGAAGAGTTCTCAGCTGTTGTCTTTGGCTTCATTACGAATTTTGGCATAATCAAGGTAGAGCCGGCTCGACTTCCTACAATACAGTGCTTAACCATGAGAAATGGTAGCTTTTGGATCACATCCCAGTGCGTGTACAAATTATAAACAAGTGTTCAAGTGATAATGACCCTGGTACTGCAATTGAGATGTTGTTGCTGCATAACCGGTATACGAGGAATTTAGCAATTCACACCGAGTACTAAAGAAGTAGTATGTGCCAAAATACAATCAAGATTTGTGGTATTGCAAAAGGCACCATAGCTAATATGTGAATTTCACAGTGCTCTAACAACTAAAGTAACTCCTTGCTACTAATTTGATTTATGCTAATTGATTTCTGACACCAACTGATAAAAAGGTTCTCTCTAAGTTTAATCTACTCCTAAGTCCTATTTTGTTCCATCTAAAGTAGCACTTGTTGCAAATACAAAAACCCAAGATTTCCTTCACTAAATACAGATTAACAGCGGGTACCTCTATGCAAGAGGCCCTTTGCCATAAGCAGGAAAACAAAGCACGAGAAAATGGATAATAAGATGAAATATGAACATACCTGCACCCTTTGAGCTGTCAGAAGTACTTGCTTTTGTTAAAGCATCAGTTGGATTACCAAGGGAGGAGCTTTTTGACTGCATTGAAGGTAGATATAATTATAACTGTAGTTGATGTACACAACAACAAAAAGAGCTAGTGCAGTAGATTTGATTTAAAAAGTTCTCAGCATACAACTAATGTGATAACCAGGGGCAGAGGCATGTGGAAGGGAAGGGGTGCTAAGCAACCCTATGAAGAAAAAATTCAGTTTTGTACTTTAAAATTTTGTTTTTACAAAAAATTATACTATTAGCCCCCTCATAAAGTGAAATTACATAACACTTATTTATGCAGCGCCCCCTATCTCAATTTAACCGATACAAACAGTATGGAAACAACTTGAAAACAATGCCTACCTTCAAAGGTAAAGTAGAAGACGAGGGTCCCGCTTCAGTGTCAAAATCTTCGTCATCGTCATCGTCATCGATCCGTCTGACATAGTCCTTTGAGTTCTACATTTAAGTGCAAATTTTTATTAGAAGCATAAAATAACTAATAAAGAATAGAATAAAGAATGCTGGGAAAAAAAAAAACCCTTACTTGGAAAACAATGGATTTAATTAAGGCCTCGTCTTGTTCATCCAACTCTTCAATTGCATTTTCCTCCTGTCAAGGAGAATGCGTTGAAAAAAATAAAGATTATTACTTGTGCTTAAAGAAAATTGAGATCTCAAGACAAGAAAAAGTACTTAACAAACCTTTTGCTGAGAAGAGCGTTTCAAAGTCTCCAACATATCCTCAAAGCTCACAGTTGCATGCCTTGACTGTACATCACACCCAAAAGAACAAAAGATGAAAAAA
The DNA here is from genome assembly GCA_025461045.1 of Carex parvula. Classification (NCBI taxonomy): domain Eukaryota; kingdom Viridiplantae; phylum Streptophyta; class Magnoliopsida; order Poales; family Cyperaceae; genus Carex; species Carex parvula. The sequence goes on from JAJGRW010000835.1 coordinate 127,432, forward strand.
TGAATTAAACAAATCCAAAATAGTTAATTTTTTAAAACCAACACAGTTTATTTTAGACAAAAGAGACAAGAACCCCAACTAACCTTCATAGACCTCATTTCTTCTAAAGCTGCAAGTATATCCATATCTTTTTTCGAATCAAGAGCTTTGTTTTCTAGCGATTTCATTGCATCTCCCATTTCTTCTGCATCTCTACGTTTTTCATTTTCT
>JAJGRW010000835.1:131765-269055 GCA_025461045.1 Carex parvula
AGAAAATGAAAAACGTAGAGATGCAGAAGAAATGGGAGATGCAATGAAATCGCTAGAAAACAAAGCTCTTGATTCGAAAAAAGATATGGATATACTTGCAGCTTTAGAAGAAATGAGGTCTATGAAGGTTAGTTGGGGTTCTTGTCTCTTTTGTCTAAAATAAACTGTGTTGGTTTTAAAAAATTAACTATTTTGGATTTGTTTAATTCATTTTTTCATCTTTTGTTCTTTTGGGTGTGATGTACAGTCAAGGCATGCAACTGTGAGCTTTGAGGATATGTTGGAGACTTTGAAACGCTCTTCTCAGCAAAAGGTTTGTTAAGTACTTTTTCTTGTCTTGAGATCTCAATTTTCTTTAAGCACAAGTAATAATCTTTATTTTTTTCAACGCATTCTCCTTGACAGGAGGAAAATGCAATTGAAGAGTTGGATGAACAAGACGAGGCCTTAATTAAATCCATTGTTTTCCAAGTAAGGGTTTTTTTTTTTCCCAGCATTCTTTATTCTATTCTTTATTAGTTATTTTATGCTTCTAATAAAAATTTGCACTTAAATGTAGAACTCAAAGGACTATGTCAGACGGATCGATGACGATGACGATGACGAAGATTTTGACACTGAAGCGGGACCCTCGTCTTCTACTTTACCTTTGAAGGTAGGCATTGTTTTCAAGTTGTTTCCATACTGTTTGTATCGGTTAAATTGAGATAGGGGGCGCTGCATAAATAAGTGTTATGTAATTTCACTTTATGAGGGGGCTAATAGTATAATTTTTTGTAAAAACAAAATTTTAAAGTACAAAACTGAATTTTTTCTTCATAGGGTTGCTTAGCACCCCTTCCCTTCCACATGCCTCTGCCCCTGGTTATCACATTAGTTGTATGCTGAGAACTTTTTAAATCAAATCTACTGCACTAGCTCTTTTTGTTGTTGTGTACATCAACTACAGTTATAATTATATCTACCTTCAATGCAGTCAAAAAGCTCCTCCCTTGGTAATCCAACTGATGCTTTAACAAAAGCAAGTACTTCTGACAGCTCAAAGGGTGCAGGTATGTTCATATTTCATCTTATTATCCATTTTCTCGTGCTTTGTTTTCCTGCTTATGGCAAAGGGCCTCTTGCATAGAGGTACCCGCTGTTAATCTGTATTTAGTGAAGGAAATCTTGGGTTTTTGTATTTGCAACAAGTGCTACTTTAGATGGAACAAAATAGGACTTAGGAGTAGATTAAACTTAGAGAGAACCTTTTTATCAGTTGGTGTCAGAAATCAATTAGCATAAATCAAATTAGTAGCAAGGAGTTACTTTAGTTGTTAGAGCACTGTGAAATTCACATATTAGCTATGGTGCCTTTTGCAATACCACAAATCTTGATTGTATTTTGGCACATACTACTTCTTTAGTACTCGGTGTGAATTGCTAAATTCCTCGTATACCGGTTATGCAGCAACAACATCTCAATTGCAGTACCAGGGTCATTATCACTTGAACACTTGTTTATAATTTGTACACGCACTGGGATGTGATCCAAAAGCTACCATTTCTCATGGTTAAGCACTGTATTGTAGGAAGTCGAGCCGGCTCTACCTGATTATGCCAAAATTCGTAATGAAGCCAAAGACAACAGCTGAGAACTCTTCTAAAAAAATGTGCTTGGTCCTGCACCAAGCAACCAATCAGAAAACCAAGGTGGAGACTGGAAGCAAGAAGCATGTAGAAGAGAACAGCAATACCACACCAAATGGCCTCCAGGCACTTTGTGCCACTTACGATTCTGACGAGAGTGAGTAGTTTATACCTATATGATTTTGAAGGAAAATCACAATTCCATCATATATTTTAGTGGGGAGATGAGATCTCAGATGAGATGCGTTCACCAGTGTAGTTATTTTCGTGCAAAGTATGAATTGATGATCCAATCTTCTGTAATTAAATGTCGTGGTAGTGAATAAATCAGAATGTTATATTTTCTTTCCTGATCACAAAAACCTTTGACTGACAATGAAAATTGATTTTTCTATCCCTATTATGTTACTTCCAATTCCAATGCTTATACCATGTAATATGACCGTATACTGCGTATGCCTACTGTGTTTGCTCCAAAAGCCACGGTAACGCAATTGCTATAGTTGTCAGGTATTTATCTTTTTTTCATTCATAAATTTACTTTCTTATGGGAGTCTTTTTTATGTTGTTTGTCAATATTTTTGTGTTCAGGAGAGCCATTTTTGTGCTTCATAAAAACCCCAATTCCTAAACCCCCAAAGCACAAATTACTGTTCAGGAGAGGCCATTTTTGTGCTTCATAAAAGCAAAATCGATCGACCAGTCAAAATCAGACGACGCCGATCAGAATGAAAAAAAAATTAGTTCTTAAAATTTTCCTGAGATTTTGCTCTGTCCTTGGATTTGAAGTCTGTCCAAGCAATTTCTTTTTTAAGTAAATAAGAGAAGGATGACTTCAAATTAAAACGCATCTTTTCACGATTTCAATTTAAAGTATCTTTGGCTCCTCTCAGCACCTCTTCAAATAGTCCCTCAAATCCATAATGCAGATATATAATAATCAAGTGTAATTACTAATTAGAATAAATAAATTGAACAAATTAGAATTAATCGACCGTATTATAATTAGTGTTGTAAATTAATCAAGTTAATACTTATATTATTAGTTATTACTAAATTCATACTAATTTGGTGTAATCGAACTAACTGAACAAAGAGGATGGTTTAAATGCCTTCATTGTTTTGTGCCTCCACATGCCTCTATTGTTTTGAAATGTTAATAACTCAAACTTAAACATAAACGTCAAATAAAACCGTTAGATGTGATCTATATGATTTTCACTACGTGTCATAAAAGTATCATATTTCGATTTTGTTTTTAATCAATAAGTTGAAAAAATGAACGTTAGAAATTATCCACATCCTACAATTTTTTGCAGGGCTCCGTGCTGATAAACACAACAAAGATTAAATATCATAATATTTACACGTGTATAAATAAAATGATGTAGATCATATCTAACAGTTTTATTTTGACTTTTAAATTCTAATTTTGAGTTATTAAAGTTTTTAATAATAGAGGCATTTGAACTTTAATAGGTTTATTTAACAATTTTTAAAAATAGAAAGAACAGCTTATAATTTGAATATGTTAGAAGGAACATAAAAAAAGGATAAAGTATCTTATAATTTAGATATACTAGAAGTACTACGAAATATTTTTCAGGCATGATTATTTTCAACTGTAAAAAAAATTAAAACTATTTGTTGGTGTGTTACTGGAAAAAAAATAAAAATGTCTTGGATCTGAGTTATTAATCCCGGTTCAAAAGTCACTTTTGGGTAAATAAAGAAATTATCGTGTCTATCTATTGGTACTCAAAGGACTATGTCAGACAGATCGAGGATGACGATGATGATGACGATGATGGAGATTATGACACTGAAGCGGGACCCTCAATCGTCTTCTACTTTACCTATGGAGGTAGGCATTGTTTTCAAGTTGTTTCCAAACAGTTTGTACCAGTCAAGTTGTCCATTTATCACACAAATTGTATTATGAGAATTTTATAAAGGCAAATGCTTCTGTGCACAAGGATCTATTTGTAAAATGAGCATATTTTCATTTTCAAAGTTCAAACAGTCGATCCGACCGTTCAACATTATCTCCATATTAAAATGTACTTGGAGGTCAAATTTTACATTTTTTTGAATTTTTTTACTATTTATTAAGATGGGTACAAAATTCAATGGTCTGAATTTGACTAGTTTTGTAAAATACTTAATAAATAGTAAAAAAATTCCAAAAAATGTAAAATTTGACCTCCAAGTACATTTTAATATGGAGATAATGTTGGACGGTCGGATCGACTGTTTGAACTTTGAAAATGAAAATATGCTCATTTTACAAATAGGTCCTTATGTGCACAGAAGCATCCCTTACAAGTGTGCAGGTATGTTCATACTTTTATCTTATTTTCCATGATTGTCATGCATTCATAAGTCTAGTTATTTTTGGGCAAAGAATTGATGAATAATGATGATCCATTCTTCTGTAAATAATTTTTTTTGGTTGTGAATAAATCAAGAATTATTATATTTTCAATAAAGTACGTAGTGAGATCATCATTTTTTTTTTCTTTCCCGAACAGAACAACATTTTTAAGTGGCAATGAAAATTGATTTCTTGTTATTCGTATTATATACTTCCAATACTTATACCATGTAATGCGTATATTGTAAATTGTAATATGACCGTCTGTCCAAGCAATTCTTTTCAAGTAAATAAGATAACGGTCACTTTAGCAGAAGTCGATATCATTGAAAAATTCAATGTGACATGTAAGTTTGAAAACACCTTAATGCCGATATGCAATCTACAAACAGAGAGAACTCCTCCAGCTAGCTTAGGACAGTTGGTGGGATCCTTTACAAACTAGCTCTTCCTTCTTAAGACCGTTGGGACACCATAACATACTGGAGCTGCCCCAGTTAGCATATCCAACTTGCACATATCCCTGGCCTTGCCTATGCTAGATGCTATTTGTCTGGTGGCACACACCTTACACCACCTCCTATTGCTACCATGACCATTCGCTTGTGTCTTCCTTCCTCTTCCTCTTCCTCTTCTAGGCTCCTCAATTATAGCACAGGCGGAGCAACTCACAGCTCCTACCTCAGCTTCGCTTTGGAGCCATGAATTGACAACTCCCTTGCTGAATTTGTCAATGTCTCTGTCCGTGATGTCCCACAAATTGGCAATCACGGCTGGGGACCCTGCGAAGAGGTATGAGAGAGGAGCGCCTTGAGGGGCGTAACTCCCTTTACATGTGAGTACGCCACTGCTACATCCCATCAGGAGAGCTGCTGCATGGATCTCCAGCTTTTCAATCTCATGTCTGGAGATGTATTGTGTCCCTGAGACGAGCATTCACAAAGGCACAATTTGTTCGTTAGTTTTATTTCATGAAATTAAGTCTCCTATGTAATTGCAAATATAAAGAGGATAAAGGGAATAGAATATTATGGACTAACCACTTCCATGGCCAAAGTAAAAGAACATGTCATGATTCCTTAAGACCAAAGCCAATTCTTCACTCGTTTGGGCAACTCTGGTCTTTCCCTGTTTACAGTTCGACAAAAGGGTACCACATCAACCCAAATGAAAATAATATAGCAAAAATAGCTGACAAAGGGAAGCTATAACAGTAAAGTCAGAATTGCCGATAAAAGAATGTTTTATCTACCTTGAAGTTGAGTCCTTCTAACCACAGCTTCAAGTTGTCCTTCAGTGTCCTTGAGATCCCCACTAGGGTTTAGTAAGTAATACGTGTCAAAGGGATCCACATTGGGAAAGTAAGAATTACCGAATAGAAGTTCTTCCCTTTCTTTCTCTTTGTGCCTCTGGTAATTTCTATCCAGGGTTAGGAAGATGCTGCCTATTGATGGCATTCGGTACACCTCCTGCCTCCTCAACCCAGGTATACTCTCCCAAGGCAACATCTGCATGAAAGATGAGATTATATTACTGAAAGAACATCATTTTTAACTGGTATTACTGAGTCAAATTCTGACCTGCACATCGGTATCCAGCACAAAAATCACTGGCTCTCTATTAACTGGCACAGGCCCACAGAATGCATCTTCTAATACTTTGACAATGGAATCTGGTATTTCAGAACCTAAACCACGAGATGCTGAGAAGGCCCTAAATCTATCTTCCCCACAAAACCCTCCATGGCCAAAGGATTCTCCATATGAGATCAGCTGGGAAATACACGCTTTGGCATCCACCAATGACTCACTGCCACCTAGGATAGCTTTACCAAGCTAGGATTCACCTCTGAGCTGATCAGTGACTCTAGATGATTTATTAAGGTAGGGACTAATAATTCTTTATTTTGGTCATTTATTGGATATCCCCTCAGCAAGCAGCTCCATGGACCAAACCATGATTCATCAATATTTCTGACGAAGGCAAAATACAAAAAGTAAGTTCTAGAAAAAATAAAGCAGTCAACGAAAATTGAGAACAAAATCATTAATTCAAAGAAAGATTGACAATCCTACCTAAGCAAGGAACCTAGACGATTGTTGATCTCTGTTCTCCATACCCAAAATTTTTGCTTAACAGTCTCATGGGATGAAAGCAGATTTTCTTTCATAAGCAACTTAAAAGATGGGGCAACATGGTCCAGTACAGTGTGGCCCCATGGGCACTGCCATTCTTTGGTCTGTTGTATGTTGCCCGTCTGTTTGCAAGTTTCTAGATCGTGTTTCACTGTCAAAAGATCGCCACAGTCCAGTAAGCAAAAGACAACAGATTTCATAAAACTAAAAAGCGAGAAATGGTGAAATGCATGATTACCTTCTCTAATTTTATCAGCAGGTAGAAGCATGGTAATTGGTCGGTTTGTTGAGTCGATTTTTGAGAGCATAACCCAAGCAGGACAGAATGAGGGAAGAATCAGAGTTTCTTCAAGTAGGCTTGCATAATCACCACCAATCATACTGATGCATATGATAGGAACATCAGGTAGTTTTTTAAAGAAGCATCCAACATGCTCTTCAAGCTGGCTGATGTTTTCAAACGGAAATCTGAAAGGGAGCATCAAAATCCAATATTAAAACAAAATAAAATAAGAGAGATATGAGTTCACTAAGCATCCCATTATCTTATTATCATCATATCGGATTCGGATCCTGTTTGTTACAGGGACTATTGATTTATTGTTCCATGATTAACATATTAGTACTTGTGAAAATTTTATCGTCTTGCATGCCACACATGCATGCATAAATACATAATTCCTATCTATAAGAGCAAGCATAATTATGTCTGCTTAAGTATACAACTATGGATATTCATGCTAATTTGGTCCTTATCGGGTCGGGTGTACTTCATATTGGTTCATGCCCAAAACGAATGATAGAAGCTACTGACTATTATCATAGGACTTGTGAGAAGATAGCACAATGAGAAAGTAGTACAAGTTTCAATCAGATCTTTCAAGTTTTGAACTACCTCAAAATCTGAGAATTATTACTGTATGCCTCATCCTTTGCTCCAGCCATGACCTGATAGCATGACGATAGATAGTTAATGGTACAGCAATATTTGGAAAAGAAACAAAATAAAGAAGCAAAGAAACAGTGAGAATCTAACATTTGGAGGAATTTTGTTAATTGCACACTGGTAAAGGGTGTCCAAAGAAGTGCTGATAGAGGCTTGATGAAAGTAAGAAGTCCAATGGTTGAGCGAGAGAGATTTGTCAAGATGTAAAGGCAAAGGTATAGAGCGATCCACAGTTGAAAGTATCAAGGTAGATGCAAGGAGCCTGCTCACCTGTAATGGGTCAATCTCAAAATATTTAGAGCAGAAATATAATGAAAATTTGGCAGAGCATAAATAAAAAGGGCAAGCTAATAGGACCTTTTGCAAAAGCAAGGGAAACTCTCGAGATAATATGAAGGCTCTCAACAACCAAGTCAGTACATCTTGCATCTGGAAATTTGCAAGGGTACAGCATGCATCCCTGTTCATTATAAAAAATAAACCAGTAACAAAATAAATTGCCACCAAGTATAATCAAAACAACCAAGAAATAATGAAATAAAAGTTCAGATTCCTAGATCAACTAACCTGCATTGATCAGAAAGACAGTACTTTAACATAAAGAGGCTCATGTTATACAAAATCAGTGCACGGTTGATAGAGAGAGCCTTCCATTGCTCATCTACTATCAATTCCATTAGTTGATGCGCATGAACTTCTGAGGAGTCAGCTCCAGGAGATATAGAAAACAAAAGAAGGATGCACTTCCCATATAGACTGTGTATCTCATGCACGTTAGACTTCACACCTTGAGCCCCAGACATTCTTGCTGTTTAAGAAACCAAATGTGTTAATAATATGTTATTTAAAAGAAAATAATGCATAAAAATTGCAAGAGTTAACTAAAAAGAAAAAGGTTTTCAGCCTCTGTAAAGAAAACAAATTGCTGTGACTGCACATTCAAAAAGAAATATCAAGTTTGCTCCTACCCTTCAAATTATTTTTCCTTATTTCAGAAGTTCACATAAAAGTAGAAGAACATACCGATTTTCAGTTGCAACAAGAGAAGAAAACTACTGCGCCGAAACTCGACCCCAAGATGTAACAATTTTGTCATAGATCCGGAATCAAGAGCTTTGTTCATTAGACAGGCCCAGCACATTCTTTTATAAGATGCAAGATCTTCATTACATTTCGAGCTAGGTTTTTTTCCCATCTTTTTCGAATTATTGAATTCAATTGTAGGCTTCTCTTTTGTTTCAGTAACAGTGAATGTTTTGCAAGACCTAGCCCTGGTTGTTCGCGTCGGCTTTTTGGTGTCTGAATAAAGATCCTTTAAAGTGGCTTTGTGGTTTCTAGAAGCTTTCTTATTCAAATCTGATTCTGCTGGCTGTTTCAAAAGCATACAAAATTTGCATGTGGAATTTAGTTGCTCGTTTGTTTCAGCTTCTTCCATTTTGAAAAATTCTAATTTGTCGCAATCAAGCTTATCAAAAGCTGATTGGTACGTGCATAAAGCGTCTTCTAGGGTATGTAGAGATCTGTTTTGAAAGCTGTTTTTGAAACGGCTATACAATAGATCTCCCAATTGAAGATTGACTGTGGTTTCCAGAAACATTTTGCAGTTTCCACAAGAAAGTGCCGGTTTACTCTTCTGAAGAAGCCTTTGGGCACTTTTTAGTTCACTGTCAGCCATGTCCCATAGTTGCCACTTACGATATAGTTGACCTGAAACAGAATTGAATTATTCTTCTTCTTTGCAAGAAAAATTAAATCTAGTTGAACTTGACCTTCACAATGGCATTTGGTACAACAAATAAAATTAAGCACCCAAAATAGGTCAGCTATGAGTCAATTGCTAATCAAGGAAAGGTGACAGTGATCATATTTTCTTTACCTAAAGATGAAGCAAAAGTTATTTCAAAAGAATGCAACACTTGAAGATGGGATATCTCTTTTCCTGTCCGGAACATAAATTCAGCTTCAGCACCATTGCCAATTGATTCATAGATACTCCCCACCTGGGCATAACCAAAAATGAGACAAAGCCATCGAAACAAAAAAATAATAAAATGAACAATAGAAACAAAATGTAGTGTACCTGAAAAGTGCTTTCAAGGTAGCATCTGAGAACAATCCAAGGGGAGCGAAAGGAATCCAAGATGATGTGTGCCCTAGTAAAATCAGGCCACATCTCAGTTGCTACTGAATCCCGTGTTTGGAGATGTACATCATATGGCTTTTTGTGAAAATACATGAACTTTCTATGTAGGAGCTTTGTGCGCAGATTGAAGGCCTCTTTTGCACAAGACAGAGCCTGAAAGTAAGTTCAAACAAATTTTTTCAAGTGCTTTTTCATAAGGACAAAATTACATAGGAGGTAGGTACAATGGAGATATGTAAAAATTACCTCAAACAGTTTTCCTTCCGACAAAAACCTCTGTGATAAATCATAGTACAAGTAACCAGCAATAAATGCCGAGCGGCTTGGTGGTTTAGGCTACATATTCAATTATAGAAACATCAGGTTAGCTAAAGATAGAAGGAATATGAAATTAAAGAACAAATCTAGCTTCCCACTGAGCTTACATCAGAAATTAGAGATGAGGCTATTTGTTTAATTTCCTTGATTCCAATTTTGCACTGTAATGATTTTTCAAATCCTTTTTCATTCACTTCTGGGAAAACTAGGCAATTCAGCAACATGCTCTGAGCAAACATGCTTAGGGATGGGTTATGACCCTCTAGACAACTGGCCCAAAACTTCGTAAGATGAGCGCTGGCATCACAGTTCTGTAGTGCATCGGAAATAAGCTCCACATCCATTTGGACACCACAATTGGTATGCCCAAGCCGTCTGTCACTAAATAGCAAGGCAAATAATTTCTCAACTGGGATACTTTCATGTTTGAATGTCTTCGCCATCAACTTGCATATACGAGAGTGATGCTTGTAGCAACCCTGACAATAATAGAAAATAACAAAGGAAATGTTGTGAACCATGGTATTTGTATGCTTAAACCTGAAAATTTTCTGCTAAACCTATTGCATGAAAGAAAGAGATGAATAAAATGTTCCACCTTAATGGATAATAGATCAATCAAAGAACAAAGCATTGGAACCATGTTTGTCACCTCCTGCTCGAAACCACCATCACTGCAAGTGTAATGCTCAATATCTATTCCTAACCACAAATCAAGAGCAGAATCAATCTCTCCCAAGATTACCTGTGCAAAAATAAAAATTGTCCTTAATATCCCACAATTGGGAAAAAAAAAAAGAGCAAGTGCATAAAGTGTGTTCAAGCTTAAATGACCCACCGAAACAATAAAATGTATAGGCAGTTAATTTACGGTATTAATAAATAATAGAGAGGCTCCAAAATGAGTAATCCTTATCTTACCTCAAAGTCAAGTTTGTCTTCTTGGGCACACTGTGCATGCAAACAATAAGCAGTTGCCAGTTGATGATATGCCAGAGCTTGACCTTTAGAAGAATCTGATTTTGCATCTCTCTGTCAGATAAAAACAATTCCAGAGGGTCAGAATATTATAAAAAAAGACTGGAAACAAGCAAGAATGGGATCCTTGTGGCTTCATTCCTTCATTCTCTAATAGCCTATCTGTGACAAGATTATAATCTCTTTTTTCATCACATCAAATTAGGGTAAAAGCTTTATTCAACAGAAGTTCCAATGACCAAGGGAAAGAAGTAAGAGTGACTCACAAGTAAAGAAATGGCTTCAAAGAGGCAATCCAGAGAACCTTTCAAGCCATCAACTCCACTAGCTCGTAAATATCTTGCTTTTGCAACCAGAATTCTTGATCTTTCCAGAAAAGAATCCTTTTCACTGTATAGATCCTCTAAGAGAACTTTAATGACCTTTTCTTGCATAATTTTGCATAAATTTGGGTACCGACTTTCCAGTTGTTGATACACCAGGAGCTCCTACAGAAGTAGCAAGATAGTAGTTCTTGTATGAGAAAGTGCTTTTAGGCTTAGAGAAGTAATAAGGTATTGAATTATAAAGAAAAAGCGACATCAACCTTCTCTATAATTCTTCCCAGAGACATCCTCGACAAATTTTGTTTGTCCTTTTTCTTCATAAGCAAATGGTACAGAAAAGGAGCATCATATTTCTTGTCAGCATCATTGTATTCTTTGCATAACACCTACAAGTCTCAAGAGAGATTAGTAATCACGACTGTCTAGAAAAACAGAAATGGGTTTTTCACATGCAAGTTAGATCTGTACCTTGACCCATTCTTTGACCAAGGAAAAGGAGTTGCTTTGGATCCTGTGCAAATCGTCAACAAGGGACATCTCAAACAAGGTGCGAACAGTGATATCAGCAATACTGGTAATGTCACCAGGATGGCATTCATGGAAAAGAAGGATTATTGACCCAATTCTTTTATACCCATCTGATACTGTTTCGTTGATATTCTTCAGGCTATCATTTGAAATATCACTCGACTTAACTGAGTAGTTATGGCAAATTCGCCTCAAGTTTGCCAATACAGCTTCACAATATAGCTTCAATGCTACTGATACTGGTGCCTAGAAAAAGAGGTAAAAAGGATCTCAAGGTACTAAATATGAAGTTAAGTAAAGTGACAAAGCAGTGCCATATTATTGTAGAAACAGCAAACAGCACCCAGATTGCTCTAAACCTTGTTATTATGAGTTTTAACTTTAAAAAGTATCATACTGCAAAAAATTAGGTTTCAGACCCTCAGCAAAATATAAAGAGAAAAATTTTAATACCTGTTTTACATGGCTTCGAATCTGGTACAATGTTTGCCCTGTATTAGAAAGCGAGGAAACAAAATACTTGAGCTCTGTCAGTGATACCCACTCGCTTGATAGTACTATACTAATGGAGTCGGCACACATCTGGAGTAGAAAAAGGAAAGACCTTAGCAATAGATTACAACAGACAATTTCACAATTGACAGTTCATTGAGGCAAATTTGTAGTACAACAATTTTTTGGCTCTATACTGCTGGACCTCTAATCTGACTTGCATCGGATATGGATTATGGGATAAGAAATAATAAATATAATCACCTCATATGGTATGGCAGAGAAGAAGCAAATTTTGAACCCAGAAACTAATGATTCCAGCAGCAGTTTACGTTTTCTATCTGCTCTTTCTTTATCTACGTCGTTCTTGGTAGTAGCCCTGGCAAATTGAAGGGCAACTTTAGTAGCGAAGATAAAAATAATCATATATTGCTCTCAAGGTGGCTACTATATCTAAGATAATGTAGGTTAAATACCATTATTGATGAGTACTTGAGTAGTATAATGATGTCCAATCATACAGGTACACTACTATATTATCATTCAACTAGTACCGGTCATGACAAACTGTTGACAAAGGGTAGCAATTTCAACCTCCTAGGTTCAATGTACTGCGGAGATAGCCACTCTGTGGAACCTCAGGTGAAGGAAAAAGCTAGATAAACTAGAAGATGCCAAACCGACAGATCAAACAAGCAAACCACAGAAAAAGGTAAAATGCGAGAAAGAAAACAGTATAAAACCAATAACTTGGCTCCTAAAAACTACAATTGAGATACATTAATGCAAGTAAAACAGTACCCCTTAATCTTACCCAAAGGCATTAATGGCAGAACTGCAGAATTTCTGTAGCACTTCGAAAATATTCCTCCAATTAGAAGAATTAGGGAAATCTTTTCCCTCAGAACAGAAGTGCCTCCATCCAGTCTTCGCACAAGGTAGAAGCACCTGACACAAAAACTCAAGCGCATCCAAATATGCCAAGAACAATCCTGAAGCACTTCCATATCCCCCTTTCTTCTCAGAAAAATAACTTGACAGTGTTTCTACTGATGCTAATAGGCTTTGAAGTTCTTTTTGGCTGCTGAGGATTGTGGCATAAGAAGATATAGGAGTGTCGTCACCAGTCTGGCTTAATGGAATGGTAGATTTGAAGTATAAAGCAGCAGAGTAGAGAGAGAGAATCAAGCCAACAGGAGGGAAAAGCTGAAAAAAAGCAAAAGGTTTTTCTGTTCAACAAAAATGCAGTATAATGCACATTCACCAATGCTTTCAATCTGAGAAATTAGCAGATACCTTGACAAACTTCTGTACATGATCATTAAGAGTGTCCGAAGCAAGTTTACAAATGTTGGGTTGAGCATCATATAAAATATCAGATGTAGATGATAATAAGTCAAGAAACTCCTTCGCACCCTTCGCAACTTGATCCTGACAAAATGGACGTCATAGAGAAACAAACAAAGGAGATTATGATCTAGATAGAAGCATGGACATAACAAATACAAGAATGTTCAACTAGAAACAAAGAGGCCTTTAAGAAAATTTTAATATAATATCACAAGCTTGTTGTTAGCAGAAGATGCTCTTCTTACACTGAATTTCAAGTAATTGAAAGAAACATAATGTACCTTGCATTCACATAGAGATAGCTCTAGGGCTATTCTTAGCACGTCAAGGAAGATTGAAGGACCATCATCCCAATTTAGGTCAACCCGAGAACAGATTTTGCTAGCACTCTGAAACCAGTATCAAATATTACAGTTTGTCAAACCAAATTTCCCCCCAAAAGGGGCAAAATGTGCCAGAGTTACAATGTAGCATCCCTTACCAATTGACAATGATGTACAGGTACAGGTTGACAACACAAAATGCTATAACAGAACCCTAAGATCCTGAAAAGTTGAAGTCAAATTACATATTGGTACAGGGTTCTACTTAGGCTTGTATCTCATAATATCATCAGAAGCTGACTGGTATGATATCAGCATGATGAATGCAAATGTTTCAAGGAAATGGACATGGAAAAAGTTATCTTAAACTTACAATAGTCAACTGATTGAAAGAGCAGCTTGCACACTCCCTTAACATGGTTATGCAAAATCTAGTGACAAGGTCACGGTCAAATGATGTACATTCACTGGTAAGAAAAGCTGCACATGTGTACAATGGTCTCAAAAACCTTAAGCGGTTCCTTTTAGCAGCATCATGATCCAATAACCTACATAAGATACCATTTTCTAGTTAGAAAAGAAATGGGGGACTTAACAATTTTATCAAATACAGATATGTAAACTTCAGATTAGCACATAATGTGCAGTATAACAAAGCAGGTAGAAAATTGGCATGGGTTGTTGCATGTGTGCTTTTTGATAGATTGAGGCATCCAATTACTGTCTGTGAAGTTAAGCCATAACATCTGCTAACCAATAACTACAAGGTCCAAAGGGGTAAAATATTGACCTAATTGGACTTCAACCAAATATCAATAAAAAAGAAGAAACAAGAAAGGAAAACTATTGTTTGCTCAGTTCAATCATCTCAGTGGATAACAGAAGAACAGAATGTTCTTCTGCTACTAGCAAAATGATAAAGGGAGGATAGACTACTTTACCGAATCCAAGGCTGCACTTGCTCGACAAGAGCCAAAATCCTCAAATAAGCCCCTGGCTTGTTTGATTTGCTGTTAAATGCGCAATTGCAGAGAGAAATAATTATATCTATTATCAAGGTAGTGATCCCTGAATCATCAGTACCAACAATTTTTGGATCGGGGAACAATATCTGTGGTTCAGCACCCCTGCCCTTTCCATTCTTTGATCTTCCAACCTTTCCGGCTGGAGCAAGAGCGGATATTAGGTCTTCTAGAAGCATGACCGCCTCAGCCTCAGCTTTTTCGTACTTCCCAGTTGTCACCAAGCACCGTACAAAGACACCTCTATGTAAGTGCAACATATAGGGTTCCCCTTCCAAAACAGGCAGCAGGCAACCGAAGCACTGAAGTACGAGCTCGTAGATTTCCAGGAGTTCATTATCTCGCTCCTCAACATTAGAGGTTTCGCGGAGAAGAGCGGGGAGGAGGTTTAGTGCCTTACAGATAAACGAAAGAAACCTTTTGGCGAGGGATCGGGCGGATGTAGAGGATTTCGAATCGGAAAACGGCCGGAGGTAAGAGGAGAAGCGAGAATGGAGGCCATGGTGGTCGGCGCCTTGTTGGAGGCTCGCAAGAAGAGACGATGCGGTGGCGTCCATTCTTGCAAGAAGAAAGGAGAATCGATTTTGAAATTTGAAATGAACAACGGATCGGCGGTATCTGCTTTAGGAGCCTACTTTGTATCCGGACAAGTATCCTCTCCATTACCGTAAAAGATTCCTTTCACTTTACGGTTTGAGATTAACTCTCATCCGCTTTGAATTCGGACTACCGGAGGGGGCAGAATTATTGGGCTTCGAGATTAAGTAATTGTAAAAGATTCCCTATTACGGTACCGGGGAGGATCTGAATTCCTTTGTATCCAGACGGATATAAATATGTTTATCCGTTAATCAGATCCATTTCCATGATTCTCTATCTAAAATCAATGAGATAAAAGCGGGCCAAGCCCGGCCCAAATTAAAAAAATTAGGAAAAAAAAAATGTAGAACATGCGTTATGGGTCATGTTAGTATTTGAAACTTTATCAGGCCTAAAAAATGTTTAAAAAAAAAATTGCCATAAAAATAGACAACAAATGGATTAAATTAGGTGGAGATTCTTTGAGAGAGGATATGGTGGAAACAAAAAACTTATATCTTTGATGAATTGAAGAATGGTTTGTATGAAAAAAAAAAAAAAATTAATCTGGTGGTATGGTTGTTGAAATGGAACAAATGAATTTAGTATTATTACTAAAATAGTGATGGAAATTTAAAAACAAATAATCTAATACCATGTGAAAAACAATGGTTGAACTGAAGTTGTACAAAAATGTAAAACTCAGATACTCAAGTGAATGCAGTGTGTCTTAGAGCATCTGCATCCCAGTAACTCAAATGAGTTTATAAATAATTGTTAACCTCTTTTTAGAAATTAAGGCCTCTAAAATTTCTAACTCTCACATCTCTGAAATTAATTTTAGAGTTTCTATTAAGCCACGTCAACAATAAAATAAAAAGTAGAAGTAATTTGAGCCAATCATTTGATCAACATGGAGTTATAAACAGTTTCTTAATAAGAAACTTTGCCACATCCCTGAAACTATATTAGAAACTGTCATGTCATATTAAAAACTCTAATAGTACCAGGGATGTAGATGCTCTTATGTATCTAGAAATTTATATTTGGTTGGACTGAGAATAGGCTATTCTTGAGAACAAGCTATTCGGTGTTTGGTTGGGTTAGATTAGCTAGAATAGGGAACCAAACTTGTTTGTCTTATTAGAACAAACTATTCTCACAAAAAGTTAAAACAAGCTATTCTAATAAGACAAACGCCAATTTTGCTATTCTAGCTATTCTAAGATTGCAACCAAACATACCTTAATTAAAGGCATAGATATTAAATTTGAAAGAATATATGATATCAAGAATATAAGCTGGCAACTTGCTATCCACAATTATTCAATACATGTACTATTCAATATATATATGTACTAATTAAGTACTAACTATGATATTTCAATAACATATAAAATTAGGATTTTAATGTGGCTGACATCAATAGATAGAATCTGACAAAAAGAAATTTATAAAGAAAAGGTAGGATAGGAGACTCTAGCTGCTTGTTATTTTTGTGGTATGCACAAAAGGGTTGATCATTTGTTTATGTCATACAAATATGTTTAAAAAGTTTGTTTCTAGATTGAATATTGTCAAGACCTGTTCATACAATGGGGATCTGTGAATGATATAACTGAGTTTGTTTTAAAAATTAGATACAACATGAAAGTTTTTCTCTTGATAGGGAGTGCAGTTTTTTGAAGTATATGGAAACACATAAATGAAATATGTTTCTCAGTAGCAAGCTGTAGTGATTTTAATTGTATTGTCTATTCAATATTGGTCAAGAATGTCAAAAGACAACATTCTTGATTATATGTGAGCAGTGTATTAATATTCGGTTCTCATTCGGTATTCGGAAGGCCACCGAATACCGTATATACGGTATGCGGCCGAATATGCGTATTCTTATTCGGATTTATATATGCGAATTTTTTATTAAATATTTAATCCCACAGTACTTAAATACAATAAGGCAGCATGTAGAGAGGTTATAAAAGACTTCTGAGTGGGATGCTTGAAGAGAACACCTACCTGGCGGGTCTGGAACTCATTTAATGGGTTATGAATTCGGGTCCGGAACTCTTTTAATGGGTTTTAAATGTTTTTTAATTTTTGTAAAGCATGAATTCAATATTCGGTCCGAATATCCATTTTCTATTCGGCCGGACACCGAATAAGAATATACGGCCGAATAGCACCGAATAAACCGAACTTTAATACACTGTATGTGACGTTATGAGTTTGAAATCCAAATGAGAATAACAGCTGATTTATTTCCTTAAAAAATTGGGCTTAAATTTTAAGAAAAAAATGAGCATGAAAAATGAATAAGTTGAGATTGGGATATTTTAAGCAGCTGATTTTTGTACCAATATACCGGTAATTCTTGTTTTATCAATCCGATGATCCGATCTATTTAATTAGAAAGAAACGTATTGAATCTTTTATACCCAAATTAATATATTCCATATTGATCTCTGTCAAAAATTAATTTAAACTAACCAAACGAACATGTTTAGTTGTAGCGCTGCTGCTAGATTACAAATCTCATTGATCGTTAGTTACAAACCTAACATTTCTCAAAATCATTAATTACTCAACAAGTAGCCAACGTTAGATAAAAACTGACATAATAGGTATTTGGTTTAGTGGCAAAGACAATGTTCTTTATGTGTTAGATCGCATGTTTAAAACACGAAAATGACAAATTCTTTGTAAATATTCAATAGTTTAGTGCCTTGACCTCTAACCTTTACAACTTTAAAATTTGTGTGTTGAGAAATCATAAAGACCAAACAATTACGCCTTATCTAGAGATCAAACACTTACATCTCATCTAGGGGTCAAACACTTACACTCCAGAAAAGGAGAAACAGTTCCCCACCTTAACCTATGGACCGTCATATGCCAAAGCCGACTCATAAAATATAATCATAAGTGCGGAATACAATACCTGATTTCATAACATTGGTCATGAAATCCTCAAGTCTAAAGAGCCGTCTCCGTGAGCAAGAGACAAGTCTTCAATCGCAAGAAGCCCTTCTGGCCTTTACGTCGTATGGTCGTGGATCAAGTCTTCCAAGACAACAAAATATGGTCCTTGAGAAATCCTAATGGATTTCTCTTCTCAGTCCTTTGATGGTGGAAGAAATAAGAAGACATTCAGATTCTGCCTTAAATAACTGTTGTTCAGAAATCTGAGTTGTGTGTTATCTCTTGTGCCTTGGGGACCCATCCTTATAGGGTAACACATCTGGCACTGCGCGTGCGGCCGCACAAATGGCCAGACATGTCTACAAAACTGTCTTTCTTTCAGCCCACGTTCCCAAGTCCAAAATTAACCACTACCATTTTGTGCTACCCTGTCTGACCGCACGGATGACCGCACATAATTGTTTGTGCTACCTTGCGTGGTCGCACAAACGGTCACAAAGAATTGCTTGTAAGGCTAAATATCAAACTCTGAGATTTTGTGCGGCCATGCCTGGTCTCACAAACAACCGCACATAATTTGTGCTACCCTGTTGGGCTGCACTTATGGCTGCACGGGCTCTCTGTGACAATCATATATGACAGTATACAGTATACAATTCATAATTATAATACATATATGGTTCAACGTTGGATTAAGATCCAACATTGTGCATATCAATAAGTAGGCACAAATTTCAATGCAAACGGCTCCAACCGGGTATGAGATTAATTTTTGTTCGATGCCAATCGGAAAGCCCCAACTCAGAGTTGTGAACATTTATAATTCACAAATTTGAGATTTTGGTTCCCAATTTGTTATTGTCATGCAAACACACAACACAGCTGCTTGATTTGTTTAGAGCTTTAGATTAATAAAAGCGACGAATGTGGAGCACAAGGTTCTGAACTTTAGTTCAGTATCAGTATAAAATTAATCACGTGAGGTTAATTATTTTTCACTTTTTTATCTTTCCAATATAAAATTGTATAAAGCAACAGAGAGAAGCAGAGTGGAGAGCCGAGAGGAGCGCAATTTTCTTAATAAGAAATCTAATTAATTAGTCTATTAGTTGGCTCTCTTTGTGTTTATTTATATTTAGTGCACATACATAATCACCAGATTTTAAAATTTTCCCCTTTTTTGTGTAACAGCGTCCCTCTCACAATCACAAGTTGTCATATAGGCCAAATCACAAGTTGTCAAGATTCGTGCAGCGCATCCATCAATCAATCCTTCCGAATCAGACGGTCTACATAGCTGGAGAAATGGGCTTGGCGCTCTCAGCCCCTCTGGCTCTGGGTTTGGTGGGTCCCGACTCCCCGTTGATTAAAGAGAGGTGAGAAAAAGACAGAAAAAGGTTGTTAGCGAGGTCAAGATCGATCGACTACGAAATGCAATGCAACCAATGGTAGAAGAAAGGGCCAAGCATTGCGACAACGCCGACAAGCATTAAAGAACTCTTGGATTCCAAATCCACTGTCTTTTTCACATTACATTATCTAAAGTTCTTCCAAAAGAGAAGCTACCAAAATATCAATTGAGAAATTAAATTATAGTGTTTCAAAAAATCTAAATCCTCTTTTCAAAATTAAATTCAATCAAACTCACTCAACCTATTCCCTGTGCAATGTGCAATAGCATCTGCATCTCTCTCTCTATATATATATATATATTATGTATCATCAATTCAAAATCTCCAGCAACAAACAAAAGCAAGAAAACCATAAACAAAACATGAAAACGAATTAGGAACTAACAAATACCAACATTTCTGAATTAAACAGCCCCTAATTTATCCTCCCTATTTCTCTTCTCTTTCTCTTTGATCGAATTAATTATCTCCATTTTGAGACCATCTCTAAACCGCTTGATAAACAAATCAGCTTTATCATTTACATCTGGACTAGCGCAGAAAACCGCCACACTGCCATTTTTCTGCACTTCCTGTTCTCTACTCTCAGAGACATTTTCACGAACAGATGGCGGGGGTGGTGGGGGTGGCGGGGCCGGCGGTAATGGTGACCGAGGTGGCAATGGATAGTTCGCATAAGATGAAGCATTTGATTTTTCCCTTCTCCTGTACTCATAAAGCTCGGTATCTTCAATTCTCCTGTAACCCAAGGAAGCAACTTGATCCTTCCTAGACCGGTGAAGCCCCTGATGTGGAGGTTGTGGTGGCGGCGGTGGTGGCGACGAGGTAGAAATGGTATTAACAGTAGAAGGAAAACTAGAATGTGTAGATGCAGATAGAGAATGTATTTTTCGACTCTTACTTCCCCCCTTTTTGTTGGATAGAAGTTTGTAAAAGATCGATGATGGTGGAGGCGACGGTGGAGGTGGTGGTGCGGCTGTGCTAGGATTACTGTTACTCTCAGTTGTAGAATTGAAATTGGGATTAGGTTCAATGGAGGCCTCTTGTTTCTCTTTTCTCTTTGATTTGTTTCCTTGCCTTTTCTTCTGATAGAAATGAGTAATTGCTGAAGCGAGATCCTTTGCGCCACCTCCACTACCACTCCTCTTGTGCTTCCTACATTCCTCAGCCACCTTGGTCTCTGGAAGCGGGCGGGCGGAGGTGGCGGAGGTGCCACTTCACCACCAATGGTGGCTTCGCAACCACATTTTCTTCAAACTTTGTATCTTGCTCTACCTCTTCAATTTCTGGAAGCTCCTCCGAGCTCTTTGCCTTCCTCGCTGCTGGCTCTGATTCTTTCTCAACCATTTCTTCTTCAAATTTTGTTTCTTCCTCGATCTCGTTCATTTTTGGAAAATTTTCCAAGCTCTTTCTTCTCCTTCTCACTGCCATTTGCTGCTTGTCGACCTCTTCTTCTACTTGTACTTCTACGTTCTGAAAATTCACCTCTTTCTCCATCTCTTCTATCGAAGGGAACCTCTCGAGACTTCTCCTTCGCCGCCTCCCCACCATAACCATGGGTTCATTGTCCACCTCCTCCCACTTGGGGAGTGCCTCTAAGCTCCTCCTTCTCCTCCTGACCACCATTTTTTCGCTTCCCTTCTTTTCCTCCTCATAAATTGTATCACTCTCCATTTTTACTTGTTCCAGTTGCGGAAACCTCTCTGTATCGACCGGTATGGTCCTGCATTCTCTCTCTTCCTCACCTTGACCTGAAACCACATACAGCTGTACCGGGCGCCGGTTCCGGTACAACTCCGCGTCATCAAAGAACCGCCAGCTGTCGGGGACTCTGTTCTGGCCCCATACGTCAGTCTCCAGTCTTAGATCTGGGTAAGAACTACTGTTCCGTGTCCGCCTCATCCCAGCCGTCCGATTCACCTCCCCCATCGGATTCGAGAATCCCGTCCATTCACTCCTCGGCTGCTTATAGGATCCTGATTCGCGTCCGGATCCATCACCGATACGGCCGAGAACACCGCATAATATCGCGAACACAACCAAGCAGAGGTTTAACACATCCCATCCGCTTTTGATGGAGAGGCTAAAGCGACCACTTTTGAAAGGGGTGGATAGAATAGAGGGGAGGAATAAGAGAACAACAATGGAGAATACGAGCACGATAATCCATGGCCTTATTCCGGATTGGATCGAACTGGAACTGGGATAAGGTGAAGTAGGCGAAGGATTTGAGGCATTACTAGCACTAGCCCAGAAAGGGGGAGAATGCACTGTTTCTCTCACTTCCATGGTTTTCTTTTCTGATTTTTCTGAAGATTGAGAAATGGAGAGATAAGAGCCAACGGCGTGGCGTGGGGCTTGGCTAGTTTAATAGTAACACTGCTCCTCCTCTATCTCTCTCTCTTTCTTATATAAATAAATGGAGTCGCTCTCGCTCGGGTAGGTTAGTTGGGTGGGGACCGTGGGGTTATGATTTGGAACTGGGATTCTCTGTGTCCATACTCGTACGAATATCATGCATCTTTATAGCTGACACATGAACTATGATTATTTATGTGGGTCCAGGTTTCAGTTGACGTGATAGTGATACACAGCTACTGGTCTGTACCAACTTATGCGGATTCAAACCGCTCAATATGATCTTCATATTAAAATGTGTTTTGATACTAAATTTTATATTTTTTTGAATTTCTTTTTTAAGATAGATACAAAATCATTGTTTTTAGAAGATTCTGGATATTTTAATATGAAGATTAGTAAAAAATTATAAAAAAATTATAAAATTTGTTATCCAAATATATTTTAATATGAAGATTATGTTGAACGGTTCGGATTGACTGTTTAGACTTTAACAATAGAGATAATAATGTTGAGACATGATGGGACATAAAACCCATAAAGTATTTACCCTGCTCCTTAATAAAATGCAGAATTATTTATGGTATTTTGTGCTTTTGGGAATTGATGACAGATGGCAACGATTTTGTGCATTTGGATTGGTGGACATTCGTAAATTTACAACTAATTAGGGCCAGTTTGGCTGCACAGTGGGAATGGGAATAGAAATAGAAATAGAAAATTTTTGAACTGAAATTTACTATTCACGTAGGAAATAAAAAATTCAGTCTGAGTGAATTTTTTTTTTCCCACGTGAACAGTATTTTGTGGGGAGCAGCCAAACAGGCCCTTAAGGGGTCAGTTTGTAATTTTACGAGAATATTACTGAAAATGCAGATAACAAAAAAGAAAAGAAGAACTTATTAAGCATAAAAGTCTTCCAATTGGGACCTATCCTCAACAGTGATTGGTTATCGCTAATTTACATAAAAAAATCAACTCATGATTTACTCGCATCAAATATATTCAAATAGTAAATTACAGATTGTGACATTGCACCATTTCATGTGATATCCCTTTCAAGGAGAAATCAAACAGCTAATTTGCTTCTGTTTTCTTCCCTATTTCGTGTTTTTTAAACAAAAAAAATAAAAATAAAAAATAAAAGAAAGATGGATCTGACCACCTGGGCATGCCTATGGCAGTTTCTTGGCTTACTTCATCTCATCACACAAGCCATTTGCTCACACAATTTTTGTGAACAGCTAAGAGCTTTACCTCTAAGAAACAAAATGGGTCCCACAACGCAAGAAATGTAACCCCTCCATGTCAAAGCATTTTACCTGTTCCATTTTTTTGGATCCCTTTTCGTTGTCTTTCGTCATATGTGCTCATTGTAAATATAACAATTATTAAATGTTGGTTGCTTGATAATGATAGACCAATATTTGCCGTGCCTTGCGCATTATTGGTTTTGAAACACTGTTTATCTATAGATTGATATGATACATTCCAAGTTCCAACCATTAATTATACCAAGAGAAGAGAAGAAGCATGTCTACTCGGAAACAGCGCGTAACATACTCCATCGTTTATTAATTAAATTAACCACTGTAGCTGCATTTTTTCTCATGCAGCACCGCCATATGAAAGACTGAAAGAATGATGAGGAATAGACTGTTGTGAGTTGGCTAATGATTGAAGTATACGCATCCACTTGACATTTGAAATGTGAAGAAAATTAGGGGAAAGGGTTCGGTGCAAGAAATCCCATTCCCATTTTTGTTTTCTACTAGGTCTAGGTCTAGCCTTTCATTTATAATTCCATAATCAACCACTGTAGACAAGTTTAGGTGGCAATGGTACATCATCTCTTAATTAGTAAGAAGCATTGCATTAATTGTGGGAATCTTTCTTTTTTTTAGAGGGGATATGGTATGCATCCGAAGATGTCAAATTTGTGTTTTCATTCTCCACTAAAATATGCTCCTTAACAATTAGTAAACACTAGTTATCCGTTGCCTTGTGAAATTTGATATCCTTCATCTTCCTCACGAAGAAACAGCGACAAGTAGAGTAGAAAAAACGTGCCGTGCCGTGACTAACACGTCGTGACTTTAGTCTTGTGCCGTATCGTACCGTGATCAAGTTAATTTTTCACGTGTTGTACCGTGTCGTGAGTAAAATATCAAGAAGTGCTCACAGCACACGAATAATCACGCCACGTGAGTCACGCCGTGCCTAAACATGCCGTAATCATACGTGACTCGTGTGACTATTTAATCATAATTTAAATTAGTTTATTCAAAATTCACCATTAAATTAATATTTAATGATCCTAATTTCACATGACTCGTGTGACTAAGTGTCATGCCGTGACTAAATCTTTCACGTATCGTGCCATACTAAAGTTTCAAAAAATAAGCACGGCACGCGAATAGTCACAGCACGGGACACACGAGTCACAGCACATAACTGACACAAATGCCGTGCCGTGCCGTAACCGTACCGTTCAATAACGGAGCCGGCTCCGCCGTGCCATTTTTCCCACTCTAGCAACAAGGCTATCTGTACTAAACACCTTTTTTAATTATAGGTAGATTCGTGTATTTTTAAATTAAAGATTTTGTCATTCTATTACAGAAAAACAAAAATCGTTTTTATAAACTTGCTACTACAAAAATAGACAATCTAACAAAAGAAAATATTTTATTGCCGGATATAGCGTGGTGAGAAAACCACTCTATGAAAGATCAAAACTCGGTTTCAAAAGTGACACGGACAGCCTCGACGAAAATCTGTACCTTTCACAAAAGGGTAGTTACTAACATAAATCTAGAACTTATTTAACTTAAACGCAACACCTCGAATTTATGTAACTTCAACTCTTCCTGACAAAAAGACAAAATTATGTAAATTGTGTAACCAGATCGAACTCTCCTGTTACATGCTCATAGAAAACAAGCAAACATCAAACCTCCAGAAAATTGAATTATCCCAGAACCAGCCTGCCCGCAAGGGAGGAAGCACCGTATTTTTTTGCTTTCAGACCCTTCAACTTTTTATCAATCTCAAAGACGAGCTCCACCAATGAAAGGAAAAACTCGATGAAAATGCAAATTAAATTAGAACCCGTGCATTAAGGGATCTTAAACACAAGCTTCAATTTCACAACAAGCCTCCACTCCTCCATTGATAGATCATCCTGGAAACAAAAAAAAAATGAGAAAGTGTGGTCAGGTGATAAAAATAAAAATTTGAAACCACAATAACATTACAGAAACTAGAGGCCAGCTATTAACTTCATATTGTTCCTGACAGATTGTCGGTACATTAAAGGGTATGGAAAATACACTTGCTGCTTTTGTAAAGATAAATTTATAAGGGTTAGGATCCATTGACAATAGATTAACTTCAGTCTTGAGAATCGTTAAAAATAACTTCTAATTTTGATATATGACAATTTGGACTGTAATTTACTATGTTTATCATGAAATTTGATGCAACTTCACTGTTCATCAAAGGATTTCTCGCAATGGTCAAATATATAATGACGCCAAAATAATATGAAATCTGATACACAATCTATTTTTAAAACTTATTTTAAATTGATTTGAAAAATATCATCAGGATTGTCAAGTCAGTCCATTTTCAATGGATGCCAACCCAATTTAATTATCCAATTTATTTAGTTACAAAAAAGATATACACAAGTTATATTCTTACCCTATAGTTGGCTTTAAGAATATCGATTGATCTCCTAGTGATGTGACTGACAAGCTCATCCTCCATATCAAAATGCCGACCAAACATCTTCTGCGATTCCTCGGAATTTGAGCTCACTATCTATTTTCACAAAGTAGAGGTACAAAATAGCAGGTGAAAATCACCTTTTTTATTATTGGTAAATAGTGGAAAACTAATGAAATATCCAAATACCTTTATAGCCACCTTCTGTCCTTTAGTCGCCACATCAACTTGTTTGTGGTTGATTTCGATAGAGGCAATCTTCCCTATATCTATAAATTCCCTTGAAGGAATACAAATAGGTGTTCCAATCTGAAATGAATTTCAACACGTTAAGATGATTCAAAGATCATTTACATACCAGCTAGTCAGGTCTGGTACCTCAGCAGGTCAATTGCATACTCCACGGATAAGTGAAAAGAAAAGGATAGTAATAAGAAATGAAGAAAGTACCTTTAGAATACCTTCAAGCACATCTACACCCAATACAATGGGATCCTTCTTGTTAAAAACACAATTCGGCATAATTTTGAGCACACAAGGGAACACTGCCTCCTCTGCACTCTCCTTCTTCTTCTCCTCTCTCAAATTATCAATATAGGCCTTGAATTGATCAAACAGATGATAAATGATATCCGCCACAAAAATACGCACACCGGTTTCCTCTGCCAGCTCACGCGCATCCGGCATCACCTTCACATCAAATGCCAGAATAGTTGCATACTCCTTTTTCCTTTCCAGCATCACACTAGCCTTCATGACATCTTTTTTGTGCACCGGGCCTATGGAGAAGTCGCAGAAGGGTATGTTAACCGCAGGTGATTTTAAGAACTCAGTTAGGGCTTCTAATGAGCCAAGAGTTGAGGCTTGGACATAAACACCCTCGCCACTCTTGTCGATTCGGCCCATGACCCTCTTCATATCTTGCATTACGGCATCTTTTAGGGCTTCAATGTCATCTCCAGGTTTGACCACATACAGTGCCGTGCCTGCTATTGCATGCTCCAGACCTTGGGCTGAGATCTTAACTCCCTGTGCGGCCTTTAGTTCTTTGTGGTGCAGGTACGTGCCCTGGTAAAGTTCAGTTTATGTTAGGATTAACACAGATAGAGATTAAATATTTATTAAAAATTGATAAACTGTGCTTTACAGTTACCTTTACTCTGAGTTCCTTCATTGGATGAGGGGTCAACAGAGCTCTTATGGTGGTAATTATAGGTCCCTGTGTAAAAAAAATTCAAGAGATATAAAAGAGAAAGAGAAATACCAAAGAGAAAAGATAGGAGTTCTGTTAGAGGACTCTTCACCTGCATTCCACACACGATGATTTGATCGCCCTCGTGAAGGATACCGTTAACCAAAACAACATCCACTGTTGTGCCGAGACCTTCTATAACCTTAACCTCCAGTACAGTACACTAAAACAGAAACATTCAATGGTAAAAAAGTTAAATTCTACAGTAAGTTCAACCAAGATTTTTATTATCAACTTGTAATGATAATTACTGGAATATCATAGCAAAAGATGTATGAATACTGACCTGAACTTCGTCAACATAGGTTAGTTTTTCTTCCATGGTTTTTTGAGCCCATTGCACCAAGAGAAGCAACAGATCCGGTATGCCTTCGCCACTGGAATGACCATTTCAATGTTAAAACACGTTCAAAATAAAACACATTATAGAAGTTGATAAATTATTGATGTAATAGCATACGTAATAGCACTGGTGGGAACAATGTTAAATACTTCTCCCATCTCCTTGTTTTTATAATATAGTTGTGTATTCAACCCCTGCTCCTTGAACTCTGTAATAATCTGCCCAAAAACCATTTATCACACATTTTAGTTTTAGAGATAAAAACAGGTGCTTCGGAAAGGAAAAGAACATAAGATGCTGTGCAAGCAAACCTGAGTAAGCCTCATATTGAACTCTCTTTTTACATCCTCAGACTGTTGCTTCAGAGCCCTAATTATAGGTGCATTTGGAGATCTCTTCCATCCATAAAGCCGATCAACCTACACAAACAAACACATATACAAAGAGTTAAAATACACACAAACAAAGGAAAACAGCTTCACTTGAAAGGAAAAACTACCTTTGGACCAGCAGAGTAGAAAACATACCTTCTCTTCACTTAAACATAGGCAAAGCATGAAGTTTTATAACAAATACATCTAAGGTATTTAGATTTTACAAAGGCAAATTAAACAATCTACCCCTTAGGAAAAAGGTGTAGAAATAAGTACCTTATTTAAAGCAACGATAAACTCAGTACCACGGCTCTTCAACATATTCAGTGACTCAATTGTCTGTGGCTCCAGCCCATGCATTATATCAACGACCAATATGGCAATATCACACAAGCTAGAACCCCTTAACCTCAAATTTGAAAACGACTCGTGACCTGGTGTGTCAATGACAAGTAATCCTGGCACCTTTAGAGTTGCATCAGCTTTAAGCTCCTTTGTTCTCTCTCTAATGTTCTCGGTAGGGAAATAAGTTGCACCAATTTGTTGGGTTATTCCACCTGCCTCTCCCTCTTGCACATTGGTACGCCTAATGCAATCCAAAAGCTTTGTTTTGCCAGTGTCAACGTGACCTAAGATGCAACATATAGGGGAACGAAGGTTGCTTTCTGTCTTGCTCTTAGTGTCTCCATTTTTGGCTCCTTTCTTACTAGCAACCGGTTTCTCTCCCTCTTCTTTAGGAGGGGGTGCAACCACCTTTTTAACAGCTGGCTTTGAAACTTCTTTAGGGACTGTTTTAGTGGTTTCAACCTCAGGCTTAGCTGCCCCACCATCCTCCTCTTCCTTTGCCAAAATGTTTGCAGGTTTTAAGTTTACGTCCACATCATCCCAGCTCTTCGCATCCCAATCATCATCATCCTCCTCTTCCTCCATCGGTTTCACCTCTTCTATCTGCTCCTTAGCCTCCTCGATATCAGCTACCTGAGATTGTGACTCAGCTGATCCATCATCCACCATGGATTCTTCCACATCATTATCAGCCTCCATGACCTCCTCTACGACCTCCTTTTCAACCACCTTGGGCTTTTGCTTCTTTGTCTCATATTTCGGCTTCCTTTTAACCTCCGCTGTACCAGTTGTACTGCCCAAACCCTCACCACCTTGTCCAAGGAACTGCCGTCTCATAGCTTCCAATCTTCTCTGCTCCTCCTTTTGTTTCACAGTTAGATACTTGCCCTCTTGCATCCTCTTCAATTTCTTCTCCTTTTCTTTCTCCTTCTTTCTTCTCTTTGCCTCCTCAGCCAACCTCTCTTCTTCCTCCTTTCTCTTTCTCTCCTCTTCTTCCTTTCTCAACCTCTCTTCCTCCTCTCGCTTCTTTCTTTCCTCAGCCTCTTTCCTCTTTGCAATAGCCTCTTGCATCTCTCTCAAACGCTTAGACTGTTTCTTATTTCCTTTAGCCTTTGACTCGTCAGCCTCATCTGTAGCCTCAACTGTCACCGATGAAGAAGCGGCTGCAGCTGCAGCCTTCTTCTCTTTCTCCTTTTCTTTTTTCTTCTTTTTCTTTTTGGCCGCAGCTGTCTCAGCTGTCTCTGCCGCCTCTCCTTCTCCTTCCTTCTCTTCCTCAGCAGGTTCATCAATGTTAGTAGAAGATGCAGCTGGGACTGGGGCTGGGGCAGCAGGCCCCTCCCCGAGCTCAGCCAATATCTTATCCAAATCCTCCTCATCTTGAGCTGTACGCCCTCCTTTCTTTTTCTTTTTCTTTTGTGCCTTTTTCGACTCTCCGTCCTTCTCCTTTGTTTCATCACCATCAGCCTCAGGCTCCTCCGTGACAGCTGGTGGTGGGGCCGTTTCAGCGACCATTGGGCCCTCGCCAAGCTCAGCTAACAGCTTATCCAAATCATCTTCTTCCTGTACGGTTCTACCACCACCCTTTTTCTTTTTCTTTTTATCTTGTTTTTTAGAAACAAACTCTTCTACTACAGCTGGTGGTGCCTGTGTCTCAGGCTCAGCCTCAGGTTCAGCTACAGCTGGAGGTGAGCCTTCACCGAGCTCAATAAGTAATTTATCTAAATCTTCATCACCCTGAGCAACTTTACCTCCTTTCTTCTTCTTTTTCTTCTTTATTCGACCAAAATCCAACTCGAGATCCTGATTTTCATCCCCTTCTTCATCCAAATTGTGATTTTCATCTGATTTGGGTTCTGATTTCTGTTTCGATTCTGGTTCTGATTCTGGTTCGGATTCTGGTTCATTATCCTCTTCATCCTCTCCAAGATCATTGAAGGCACTAAATGCGCTAAAACCAGAGGTACCTTTCTTTCCTTTGCTAGATTTCTTCTTACCCGAGAACGCCATGGGGATTGGCTCCTCTTCTTCTGGTTCAGCAATTGTGTCTAGTTTCTCCAGATCGTCAGATTCGTCAGGGACAGTGCTACGTTGTGATTTGCCCCCTTTCTTTTTTTTCGAACCGCCAGTGACGGAGCGAGTCTCCTTTTCCGGTGGAGGAGGCGCCGCCGCCGCCGCCGCCGCATCGTCGTCCTCTTGGGGTAAGGAGTACTCGTCGTCAGCAATCGCGATATTCTTCTTACGCCCCATTGATCAAAACCCTAGATACCCTCAATGGTGTGATAAAAAAAAAACCCTAGAGAGATCAGACGAGATGATAGAACAGAGATGAATTGTAAAACCTAGAAATTGCAATGGAGCCTGTGGCTGTGTCTCTGTAGAGACTGAAAAGTTGAGAAAGGATGCTGTTTTCCTTTATTTATACTTTAGAAGAGATTATCACTTTGGTCCCTGCAAGATGGAGAAATAACCTACTTAGTGCTCAAGCACCGTTTTTAACTTGGTGGGGCACAAATTAAGCTAAGATGAAAATAGAATATAAAGAAAATTAATGGGAAGAAACTCTTTCGAGCACAGAAAAAATCCCTTTTTATATCTTTGTTACTTTTATTTCATAGTATAAATATAGTCATATAAAAAACAGAGATTATTCAAGTTGAAAATTAGACTGCCTAATAGAAAAAATAAAACTTTTTTATATCTTTGTTACTTTTATTTCATAGTATAAATATAGTCATCAAAAACAGAGATTATTCAGGTTGAAAATTAGACTGCCTAATAGAAAAAATAAAATAAAAGATAATTTAGATGGTTCAGAAATTTTTAGACTGTCTAGTGGAAATAACATCACTACCTTTCTTTTAAACCATAGATCATCTAGAATTGTTAAATCAAGTGTTTAGAAAAATAATAAAAAATATAAAAAATATATCAAATATATCAAATTTGAACTAAATAATAAAGTACATATGTAAGTCGGTTCAATCAAAATCAATTTAAATTCCCATTTTGTGAAAATTTTGAATTTTTTAATCCTTTATTTTTTTTCAACTTAGTGTCAGATACTTATTCAAACAAAGAACTAGTCTTTAGTCTAGTGGCAAAGTCACATGGTTTCTAATGTCAGAAATTATGAGTTTAAATTCCAAATAGAAAAAATATTTTGTTGTAATAATAGGAGTATTAAATAATTTGGTGGCTTGACCTCCAACTTTTATTTAAAAAAAAAAATCCAATTCAAATAAGGTTCAAAGACCGAATAAGATAGTCAATAAATTTAATAACAACACCTTAAACTAAAGCTAATGATGGTAGCAACGATTATATCTATAAATCAACTCTCATATTTTAGAAATAACACAACAATAAGAGACCAAACCGTTACGAATATACTATTTGAAGGTGTGTTTGCGGATTTTTCCGATTAATTGGCCGATTATTTCATTTATTCTCGTTTAATCGTCCATTTATTTCCGTTTATTCCCTTTCATTTCCGTTTATTCCAATGAATATTTATTTTCGCATTGCTTTTTCTTCTGTGACTGTCCGTGATAATAAATTTCATAAATCATGTATTGTAGTTTTATTTGTGCTTGCATATACATTAAATATATCTTTTTTATATGTTTTTTGTTCTTACTTACATTAAAATTGATTAATTCTTCTATTATTCATATACCATATATTTTTCTTACTTACTGCTGTAATTTTTCAATTAATATGACATATTCATATATATAATTAAGTTGTTATCATAAATTAATTTTAGTGATTTTATGAATGTTTCATTTCTTTCAAATAATATGTTATTGGTATTTGAAAAAGCTTCTCGAATTTATTTTTTTATTAAATAAACGTGTTACTTACACATGTAACATGCGTATGTGTTGTTAACAAGAAATAAGCGTAGTGTCATGTTGTAATAATAGAACTACGTTAAATTAAGTTTATTTGATAAGTTTGATGAGTTAAATAAATCATTTTTTATAAATTACGAATATATTCACATAATTTTAATGAAAAAGATTAATCGACCGCATACCGATTAATCGCTTGGCGGTACTCCTTTCGTCCAACGAGCACATACCGTTATTTACAACACTCGTTGATATAGCTTATATTTATTTTGGAAATATTATAATGAAGGAATGTTAAATAATCCCTCACATTCTCTCGCTCTCAATATTAAGGGGTGTGCTAATTAAAATCCGACCTAGAATGTTAAGTTATGTTCCATAAAAGGTTATGTTGAGCAAGTGAAGGAAAGAGAGCGGAGATAAACAAAGGCGTGACTAGAGGGAAAGAGAGAATTCACATCCTCCCTGGTACCGTAATAGAGAATCTTTTACAATTATTGGATTTGGACCGTTCTTTTTAACTTGGCACGAATCCCAAAGCCCAATAATATTGCCCCCTGTGTTAACCCGAATCTCAAAGCGGCTGAGAGTTAATCTCAAACTGTAAAGTGAAGGGAATCTTTTACAGTAATGGAGAGGATACTTGTTCGGGGAAGAGAAGGGGAGACAAGGTGAGCTCTGCGTACAAATTTCGCAAATTATGTATTCTTGATTTGAGATGTAGAGACTTGTTTTTAAGTGCATGTGTGTATTTTTTTTATTTTATATTATGCATGTTTGATTCAAAAAAATATTAGAAGTTTTTCTTTGTAACAATGGTTTATATTTTTAGGTTATTTAAAATAATATTATAAGTTTTTGTGATCGTTTCACTTGTATTGAGATATAAATAGATTAGAAAGTTTAATTGTTTACAAACACATTTTTTGTAAAACAACTTGATATAATCTCGGTTGTAGAAAATGATAGAAAATGATGTTCCAAACTTTCTTGTGTGCATTTTTTTATCCGATTTATAATCTTTGGTTCATCACTTTATCAAGATATCCCGGTACTGCTGTAAATATTTTGATAGGTAAATTCAAACAATATATATTAGCAGAAATATTGATGTACTTTTTTTTAATTAGAACAAATTAATGTATTTGATAGGTAAATTCAAACAATATATATTAGCAGAAATATTGATGTACTTTTTTTTAATTAGCACAAATTAATGTATTTGATAGGTAAATTCAAACAATATATATTAGCAGAAATATTGATGTACTTTTTTTTTTAATTAGCACAAATTAATGTATTTGATAGGTAAATTCAAACAATATATATTAGCAGAAATATTGATGTACTTTTTTTTTAAATTAGCACAAATTAATGTATTTGATAGGTAAATTCAAACAATATATATTAGCAGAAATATTGATGTACTTTTTTTTTTTAATTAGCACAAAATAATGTATTTGATAGGTAAATTCAAACAATATATATTAGCAGAAATATTGAATACTTTTTTTAAATTAGCACAAATTAATGTATTTGATAGGTAAATTCAAACAATATATATTAGCAGAAATATTGATGTACTTTTTTTTAAATTAGCACAAATTAATGTATTTGATATAAATTGATACGTTCAATTTTTTTCTATGCAAATCTCGACAAAATCAACAATTGAATTTAGAAAAGCAAGTTCCTACTTTTCCCAAAATAAGAATAAAAAAAATCAGATTTCATTCCAGAGCGTATAGCCAGGCTAATATACTTCTAGACTAACCTAGATTAAATTTCTAGAAACTGATATGGATCAAAATTATGAAATGGTTAATAACATTTTAGATTCAGTTAAAATTTTCCTATCATTATCTCAAAAACATATTTTATACTTTTATATACATTTACTAATTTGCGCATACTTTTCAATTACTAAAACAATTGATTCAAACGCGGATGAGAAACTAGATATTGGCAAGCTCACATAAACCCAGTTTCTCATTGATTTGTGAGGCCAAAAATCCGGAAGCGCATCTGCTGAAACCCAGAACAGTTCGATCCGCATCAAGATTTGTGCAAACATCTTTAAGATAATGTAGTTCAAGTATGCATGAATCTTGATGCGATTCAAACGGCTCCAACCGTGCATCGAACCCCCATCCCTTAAACCTTTGCAACAATCAAAATAAACAAGAAAACCCGCATGCATGAGTGCGCGTATTAGAAAATTAAAAGGCAGATGTTTTGTAAAAAATATTAATTGAAGTATCAAATCATGTTCTACCGAGTTCACAATAGCACTGGGTGCGGGTGCTGAAGCTATCAAAATTTCTTTCATTTCTAAAGAATTTCTCAGCAAATAACTAAAAAATCGAAGGGAATAAAAAATAGTGTTAGCTTTCCTTCACCACCAGCTTGACATACTTATCTTCAACCAAAAACCGGGAGCTAGAACTTATCTGAAAGAGGTAAAAAGGAAAACAAAGAACAAATCTAATTATAAACAATTCAAATTATGACAGATAATAGTGGAAACCAGTATGCACCAGGCATCACATGATTCTGATTAGGAATGTTGCGCAACAGGCACCAATTGATTCTAATAACACTACTGTCTAGTTAGTACTAATTAGTCAGTTTGTAGGGGGCAACGCTATACCTTGCTAATTAACTCATCATAGAGTTGATCTTTATCTTTTGTGATACCACGCTCTCTAAGTGACTTAACCACTTCTTTTTTCAATTTCTTGATCTTCATAGCTCCATCAGCCTTCTGCTTCAAGACAAACCAGAAAAAAAAAAAAATAATGTCAAAAATACAATCAGACATCTAGAACTCCAGTTGGACAAAAGCTGATATGTTATATTATATTTTATATTGTTCGCTTTTCCTTTTTCCTTTGGTAAGGTGTTATAGCTTATTGTGTTCATTTGATTAAATGAAAATTGACCATTTAAATGGTATTTGTTTCTGTG
Organism: Carex parvula; assembly: GCA_025461045.1. Lineage (NCBI taxonomy): Eukaryota > Viridiplantae > Streptophyta > Magnoliopsida > Poales > Cyperaceae > Carex > Carex parvula. Next base: position 166,465 of record JAJGRW010000835.1, read on the forward strand.
CATGGGGCTTACCGATTTTAAAATCGAAGTAATAATCTTCTTCCATTTGATTTCAATATCAACATCCTCTTTTGCTCCTTTGACTTTCTTTTTCTTCTCGAATTTATTATCCACCTTTTCAGCCTCTACAACCTGCCCATTCTGCTCCTCAGTTTTCTGATCTTCTCTCTTTCTCTTAACACTTCTCTCTTCTCCCTTTAAATCTCCGTTGGAATGATTCTGACCATTTGCAGTATTTGTTTCGCCAGTTTGTGACACAGGTGCATCCGTAGGTGGTACAGGCACACCATTTGATTCTTGTGTCCCACCTAGAGGTTGATTTTTCGCATGAAAAGCACGTGCCTTGGCACGGTGCTTCTTCCCTTCTGCATGGAGAAGCAAGGTTTGCTTGCTAGTTGTTGTTGTGTTGCATAAACTGTCACGAATTTAAATGTGTCAATCATTTATTTTTCTGAGAAAAGCTGTTCAACAAAACAGACAACCAACAAACACATCAACCAACGATACCTTGCCAATAGATAATAGACCAGTGTGTTCACAATGACATGTTTTCCCTTTTGACTAATTTGATCTAACAAGGGTTTCAGGCAGAAAATAAGGCTCAATTTAGGTTGAAACTAAAAGCATTAAATTATGTTTAGAATGTAATTTGGCCGCTGTAATTCCTCAAATGAAATGACATGCCTCTTTACCAGGCCACATGTGGCCATAGCAGGATAACTGACATATTCTAACAGAGAAAGATTGATACTGGCAACACAAAGTTAGGGATAAGAACATAATTTCCCCACAGAGTTATCAAAAGGTGATAGATTCACGAGAATTTAGGATAATAAACAAGAGAGAGAGGATTACCTACAAACCCATGGAGGTCGAGTTGACAAGCCGACATTTATATCCACATCTGAATTTGGTTTTGGTTTATCAGGTTTTGCTTGTGGTGTGCTCGATTTGCCTTCACTTTTGGGCCCATACTTTTCCTATAAATAAAGGAAATACATCAAATATGTTTCATGATTTTCATTCATAACAACTAACAAGGTTAAAACTGTAGTATATAATCACGATTAACTAGTTGTTATGATTAGTATATCACGATTAAATGTGACAAAACTTTCAAACTTCTGTGCAATTGAAAGATACACTGACATACTAATAACCAAATTAGCAGTATTAGAGATGTTCGAGCCAGAAAAAACTAAAAAATTACCGCTTCAGAGATGCATTGATTGTGGCCTTTTACGCTCTCTTGATCAAAAGTCACTCCGCAGTCAATGCACGAAAGCTGCAAATTCCCCAAATACAAAATGGGGGCAAAAACACAAATCATGTTCAATTAGACCAAGGGATCCAAATTTGAACTCGAACCAAAGAGGCTTTGGTGAAATCATACCTTGTAAGCGGAGCATCTGTTGAAATGCGCAGCGAGCTTGGGCTTCTTCAGCTCCTCTCCACAGTCCTCGCACTGAAACCAAACCATTGTCTATTTCCTTCTCTCTCTCTCTCTCTATTTGGTTCAGAGATCGTCCAAGAGATTGGCGAAGCGGCGTGCTTTGCTAGGGTTTTTGGATTTGGTAGGAAGGAGATGAATCTCTGGGGTTTCTCAAAGGTGATACTCTCCTTTCAGTCTGTGTAACGTGTCATTTCTTATCACTTAAAAAGGACCCGCCACACGGGTCATAATAGAACAAGTAACGCACGAAATCGATGCTCTTCTTGGGTTTAATAGAACAGTATTTTGAATAGATCGTACTGGAACTTTCTTTACTTGATTTGTGGTTAATGGGCTTAGAATAGCCAGCCCATTAAGATCCAACATACTGGCACAAAAGAAAGTGAGCATGAGGAGAACGGAGTAGGTCCGATGCCCATCGGACCTACTTTTAAGTTCAACTAGCATGACGACCGTCCGATGTAACTTAAGAGTTGTGCGCACGAAAATTGAAACAAACAAGCACGAATTTTAAAGCATTCCGCACGAATCATAAAGCTAATCGATGGTGATTAAACCCATCGGACCTACTCTCGAGTCGAGCATGAGATATATTGTTTGCAATAAGGCATCTCTTTTCTGTTTTCGATATCTAATAATATTCTGTTTCCTCTTTTCCTCCATTTCATTTTTTGACATGTATGATGTATCCCTTGAAAAAGCAGCAAAACCTTTTGAATTATAGTGATGGATGCTGCAACTATAGAAAATGTACTGCCCCACAAACATTAGAAATGTTTCCTTTTAACCCTACAAAAGTAAAAAATATTCTTATATGCCATGCCCCTGCGATGCCACTTGCAAATTATTTCCAGATATGGTTTATGCTGTCTATGTGCACGTACATAAAACATTATGATAATTTTTAGTTTATTCCGATTGGAAAGTGCAAGAATTGGTGCTAATTTTGTCAAAGTTCTTGATTTTCATAATAGCAAAGTCAAAATAAAAAGTTTCATATGGGGGTAGAAAAAATAATATAAATATCATCAAATGGTTTTATGTTATAATTTTAATTTTTAATTTGTTATTATGATTAAAAATGGAGGCATACAAAATAAAGACATTTTAATGTGCTCCCAATCAATACAATTGCAAAAGAAAAAGAGAGAAGAACCATGAAAACGAATAACTTGAGAGTTGAATACAATTCAAATAAAGTCTTAGTATCCAAAATTAATTATATTGAATTAATGAAACAGCAGGCAAGTCACAAGTAGTGCAAGAATTGAAAAATTATAGAACTTGCACATTTAAACCCCACAGAGCCTTGAAAAATACTCGGAGGCCCACAATAGAAAATATAACTTGGTAGCTGGGTGACTAAAGTCAGAAGGGTAATTCACAGTTTGAAACTTCATCCCTTACACATCAGTTTTGTTTTTTTACCCTACTAACCCTGAAATATACATTGACAGCTTATGGCCAATCTAAAACTCAAAAAAGAAAAGAAAAAGAAAAAAAAAAACATAATTCCTTCCAGCATCAGAGGGGTTAATCTCCCTAATGCATGTACTATTAAATCCAAGAGCTACTTCTGATTTAAAAAAAACTTAAAAATTTAGATCCATCTCATGCCTTGGATTTGAATTTTCTTTGAGCTTTCAAGTCTATGACAACAACTGTTATATTGTCCTTACTACCCTTTTGTAAGGCGTGCTTCGAAAGGTACTCAGCTGCTGCCTGAGAGGCGGGATCCATAAGATCACCACCTCTTTCAGATAAGGAAGCACTCGAAGTACCAGTACCAGTACCGTTTTTCTTGTGCCATAGTAGAATACGTTTTCGGGCCATTTCACATGCCTCTTCATTCGACATGACGTCCCATAAACCGTCACTTGCTAGAATAAGGCACTCGTCATCTTTTGCACGTGGTACAATAGTGACCTCTGGTTCCGGTATAATCCATGGTTTCAAATATCTGTCTCCTGAGACATAATAAATCTAGAATTTAGTAACCATTCAAGCCCAGTTGGTACTCAACCCAGTAAACATTTATGCTTGTTTTATGGAAACAATACATCTAACAATTCCTAATGTGTGGATAGCAAGGCACTGCAATACCAGGCATTGATGAAGTACACTACTAGATCCAGTACAGACCATCCTCATCATTAGTTATTTGGATTATATTATTGAGGATTAATTATGGTTTTAAATATTTTCCAGCTCAAAATACAATAACAATGATAGAAACAAAACAGTAGAATTGGTACCAGTTTGGTACCATATGCGTACCAATAGATCTTGACATGGCAAGTACGCCAAACACGCGGTACCCGTTCCATTGTATGACCTTGCCTCCGCTTGCTTCTATCCTGGCATACTCATCTTCCCTATTTGGCTTTTTATTCCCCAAAAGCACAACAAAAGAAAATAAATAAACATGACAACATAGAAAAACTCCCAAAAATTAGAAATTCAGAAATAAAAAAGTGAAATATGCAGAAGCACAGACTGTACCTTATGATCAACAGATAAAGGCATGGGTTGTTTTCCTCGGAAAAGGACCGCACGGGAATCACCACAGTTTGCCACAATTATATGCGAAGAACAAATAACAGCGACAACAGCAGTTGAACCCACTGTCTCGGGTGCTATCGGATCCGATGCCCCCTCTGAATTTGTGGCTGCCAGTGTGGTCTGTGTAATGGCTCTTGGTAACTTGCCTCCTATTTCATCATCAACCTTCTGGAAACAATTTACAAAGGCTCTCTCCCATTTTTTCTTGAAATCAGGCACAGTGCTGGAGCCACTGGCACCTATACCTGCTGCACTTATGCTGGTACTGGCCTCTTCTGAGCACTCATCTTGCTTATTTAGTTCTTCCATTAATGCGACATGCATTCTTTCCCTGCAATAGTTTGCGACCTGTGATTAAGCAATGACAAATTACTACAGTGAACTAATACAACAACTAATGGAGAAATATCACTGATCCAAGAAATTAATATTAGTTCACCAATGGTATGAACCATGAAAGATAAGGTACCGGTCTCAAATACTCAAACCATAAACCTAATAAAGGAACAGAGTGCAGAGTACCGTACACCCGAACTACAAAATCAGAAGTCAAGAACCAAGAAATGGGGAAAAAAAAGGAATAAAGGCAAACAGGTATGTACCTGAGCACCACCATGGCCATCATAGACCCCAAAAAAATGGGCAGGCAGCCGAAATGAATTGGGATCCAGACCGTCTATTTGCAAATCAGCAGTTAACATCTTTAGTGACACCTGAAAAAATCTTGGCACAGCTGCCACAGCATCCTCCATCTCAGGCCTTCTCCCACATATCGAAGTGAAACCCCATAACGGTACATATTCCAATAAGAAGACACTTCTTCCTCGAGCCAGACCGGGACAAGGACCCGGCACATCTCGAAGCTCCATCCGTTCCACGGTAGGCAGCAAATCTGCACCTTTTATCATATTACCACTGCTGATACCGGGTTCGAACCCGTCAGGGAGAAATACCGAGAAGTCTTCTAGACTGCTTGCGACACTGCTACAATCGCTATTGACAGAGCAAGGGCTGCCGACAGATACCATATCTTCTTCTTCGCTCCGCTGATTGGGACTTATTTCCATGGACACAGTGGCTGGGGGAGTCGTAACTGAATCCTCGGCCATTGTATCTAGACCTGGATTCTCTGACACAAGCTTGATTGCATCAACTCTGAATGGAAAAGCCAAGGCAGGGGACATCTCCTCCATTAATGCACAAAAAACTCTTTAACTTCGTTTCCCTTTTCTCCTCTTTTATTGCTTGATTGAGCAATCACTCACATCAGGGATCGGAGGCTGATTGCCGCCTCCGCCGTCTCTTCATCTCTAGCCAGAAATTTCCCCTCCTTTTCCTCCCCTGATATTGTCACGGGTTTCACTGGATTTCTCTACAAATAAGGTATGAAAAGGGGAATTTGGCGAGATAGACCCAGATCTGTGGAGCTAAAGTGGGGTCCTTCCTTAAATAGGAATTCTAGTGCTGGACAGGATCAGTCTAGAAAAACTATTAAATGTTATAACACTAAGTGAAAATGAAGTGACCTTCGATGTAGTTATTTATACTAAGCAGGAACAGAGAGAGGAGTAGAACCTACTATAATAGGAGGTTACAGGGGAATCACAAGAAAAACAAGTTGAGAAAAGATTGCAAGCTTTTCCCTCTATCTCTGTTCCCTTCTCCCGACGCAACACATCTCTCTCTCTGGCTTTCAGATTTTAGAGAGATGTATCAGATAAAGAGATTGAATGAATGCTCCTGGACAGTTCTCTCTCTATCATGCTTACCAACAGTCACGATAAACACTACGTAGAGAGAGAGAGAGAGAAGTCAGAGAACAACGGACTCGTTTTCACCTCGCTTTAACAGTTTCAGGCGTGGTAGAGATAGAAAAAGGAAAAAAAAACGAGAGAGAGACGAGGGAAAGCAACCTCCACTCCAAAGGCTGTGTTCTGTAAGTGGGAAAAATCAAGAATGAGAGGACAAAAAAAACAAAGTCGGGATTTCTGGGGACATTAATTTGGTACGCGTAGCGAAACGAGACGCATCGAGATGGGGACGAAGAAGAAAGAGAAAAGACAGGTGTCGAGCGCTGACAGCATCCCAACTGTCCGTGCGATCAGCTGTCTTGTCCGAAACAGCGCGGACACTATTCGTTACACGTTTCAAGCCACAAATGGCTGTGCATGGGGACCACAGATCGTTCCGCCACCGGGGCCCGCTCAATTAAAATCAGAGTACGCCTCTGATGAGTGATGAGTCAACAAACATCGAATAGCGATTCCACCGGCTTCGGTGGATTGCAGATCCGTCTTGCCACTAAATAAAAACGAAGCAACTTTGTAAGTTTACTATTCTACCCCTGTAGTGGTCGCTCTGTGACACGTGAAGTCCTATGTAATTTCCGTGTTTCACGCACCATCCATCAACAGGTCTATTACAAATCGCCGACCTCTATGCATAACGAACGGCTGAGATGAACTCTTGAATTGGATAGATGTGATATCGACCATGAGATTACAGAACTGACCTGGCGGTTGTATTTTATTCACGGAACTGACCTGGCGATTTTGCGTCTCTGTGGATTCGGGGTATGGTTTCCCGAAGTGTAGTTTTCTGCGGCGGGGACAAAAAAAAATAATACTTTTGAGTCATCGTTGTGAGTAGTAGTGACCCGCTACATACTTTGGTGTAGAATAAATAGTGCATGAGGCGGGCAGGGAAGTGGCCTATTATAAGATTGGATGTCTGGAAACAAGTCGGTCAATTTGGGTCCGATGCCCACCGGACTCAAAGTAAGTTCTGTGGACTAGATGACCGTCCGATCTACTTTAAGATTCGCGCCCACAACTTTCGCGTCTGCATAAAATTCGTCAGCACGAATCTTAAAGAATATTGGACGGTCCCAAACCCATCGGACCCAAATTTTAGTCCGATGGGCATCGGACCCAAGCTGCTCTCGAAAACAAGTGGCGGAGCGAACCGCACGTCGTCTGTTCGATATTTTATATCATGTAAAGAGGGAATCGGGTCGAACCTGCGCCGTTCGATTGGAAATTTTCTCCTGCGCCGTGACGACACCGTCTAAAATAAACCGGATCGATGGAAGCATACAATGTATTGTCAAAAATACGGTTTGGTCGGAATCCAATCAGCTGTCGGCACGGACCGGAATATTTTTCTTTTTTGTAATTCAATGAATTGTGGTGGTAAAGATAATGACAAATAATTTTAATTTTAGAGAACCACAATTAATATATATAGCTAGTGTGTTACGTGACGTCAAAATAGTTCTTTTAATATTTTTAACTTGAATTGTGCTCTATCATTTTACATTTAGCAAATTTATGTAAATTCAATGATTTTCTATCAAGTTGGACACAAGGGCCAAATATTTTTTAATTTGAATCAAATTGTATTATCTCATTAAATCAAGAGTTTCAAATTTTTATATCAAATTTCACATGAATTTTATGTTGTTGCCATGTAATCTCATTAATTGTAGGTTAAATCAAGAAATTATATAATATGTTTGATAGTCTGGCAACATTTTTTTTTTCAATGTTAGTGGGTACTTACGTAACATACATCACAAATATTTTTTTTTTGGCATTCCTAATTAAATATTTACGCTTTCTTGTAGTAATATTAATAAATCATTTTGTAACATAGTATGAGAAAAATGGCATGATAAAAATTCTATATTCTTTTATCATTTACTGGACTTAATCGAAAGCTCAAAATATTTAAATTTCAATGGAAGTTACGTGTCGGTATTAATTATTAGTTAACTCAGGGTGTAGGCAAAACCTTTTTATTTAAAACACACAAAATTATTTGACTTTGTCTTCTTATTATTCTACTAAATTTTGTGAGGCTGAAACCATAAATTATGGAAGCTACTAACAGCCTCCGGACATCAATTTTCGGAAATCCTCGGACGCAACTGAAAATTTTCTGTAAACCTCTTCTAATAATTTTGTAAACTTCATTACTCAATCATGTAAACCGATTCAATGAATTCTGTAAAAACTAGCGACTTTTCATTATAGTGTGGTCCTCAATAAACCCCCAGTCGAACCGCTTTGACCAGGACTATTGGGACCAATTATAGAAATTTTCTAACGACTTTTCAAAGTTGAAAAGTGTTTGTAAACCTCTTCTATTAATTCTGTAAACTTCAAAACTCAATTATGTAAACTGATTCAATTAATTATGTAAAAACTAGCGATTTTCATTATAGTGTGGTCCCCAATAAACCCCCATCATAACTAACTGCTTTGACCATGACCACTTGGACCACTTCTAGTACTTCGATCATAACCACTGGAACCACTTGTAAACGTTCTCTAACGATTTCAAAACTAGCAAATAACCCGGGACCACTTTAAAGTCTGTAAACTATTTTGTTGAATACTGTAAAACGTTTCTTTGAATCCTGTAAACATAACTCTGTAAATTGTTTCTTTGAAAACGCGTTAGAAGTGGTCCAAGTTGTTGGGGGGATTTTCCGAGATTATAGTCCGGAGGATATTACCTTTTCTATAAAATTGTACAAAAGATGGCGTGCACTGTGATTGTCAAGCAGTTTGAATAATCCGCTAGTGAGGACATGCATGCGGTTCCTAACAGGTTACCACATCCCCAAGAAACCGAAGCGGGGCGCGTTTGATACATGGTCAGAACCGTTCGATTCTCTTCATGATCAGTATGCGCTTGATCTATATGAACATTGAAAAAGACTTTACGGATAATTAAGTGAATCATGGTTCCAAGCAGGCATTAGACTGATTTGAATATAATGCCCATTAGACGTGCCCCGCTTCTCGCTCATCAGAGAAACAAATATGCATCTTTTGCATTAACACGCAATTTGAATTTTTCTCCATACCATCCGATTAGAATCCATACCAATCCAGCTATGTCTGTAACGCATAGTGCCTTTTAGTAACTGTGCAAATTTAAATCAAACTGTCATGATCTTAACTCAAAATTTGAATTATCTCAGAGGATATGAATTTCAAAGAAACTGAGCTTTGATAAAAAAAAAATTCATGCACATACCATCTTGTCCACGCTAAAATACGTACAAATTATTTAAAATTGTAGTTCAAATTATTTGTGCAAATTTTGATGTAAATTGACCACAAATGCCTTAGAGGTGGAATCCAAATCTCGTTCGATACCGGATGTATAATTTTTGAATTCAAATTGTTCTTTAACTTGACACAAATAAAAAATAAAATAAAACCTATTGTAAATAGAGGAGGGTTCAAATGCCTCCATTTTATGTGCCTCCGCCATGCCTCCATTTTTAAAACGTTAATAGTTTAAAATTTAAATTATAAACGTCAAAATAAAACCGTTAGATGTAATCTCTGTTATTTTCTCTATGTGCTCATAAAAAAGTATCACATTTTGTTTGTTTTTATGTGAATTAATAAGTTGAAAAATCAACGTCTAGAAATTATCCACATTAATACGTTCTTACAAACTTTTGATGACAATCCAAACAAAGTTGAAATGTCATAATTTTTTACACGTGCATAGATAAAATGATATAGATCATATCTAACGGTTTTATTTTGACTTTTAAATTTTAAATTTTGAGTTATTAAAGTTTTAAAAAATAAAGGCATAAAAAATGAAGGCATTTGAAACCTCCTAAATATTGACACTGAATTCCAATCACTTGGCTGAAATCGTGTCATGTTTATGTGTAACTCAGTGCGAATTCATAGAAGTAAGCTTTGTCCAGTAACTTTTGTACAAAAACCCCTCCGGAACACAAAATAAAAATGACAGGGTGGTAAAACTGGACAGATATCCTCCCAGGTATCTGACTCGAGCAAATTACAACGGCCGGCTCAGATTAATTCTATCTAGGCCAAACTCAATCCAGTGCCTATTGAGACTATAAGAGGTCTGTTTTAAGATTTATATCATGTTAAATGAGCAGTCTGATCGTAATTTGCTTGAGTCACGTAACCTGAGCTGATGTGAATTCGGTAAGACTGTGAGATGTTTATTTTTCTTCTGAGAGAGATTTGATTAGATACTGTGAGATTTTAACGGTATTGAATTGGAAAGGGATGGTGAATTACGAGGCAGAAAAGAGACACGTGTTTCCCGCTTTTCTAAACGCTGTACGATTGGTTGTGGGGCACCAATCAGACCTGCTGTACTGCCAACATGCGCCACGCGTCCCTGGTCCCCCTGACATGGTTGTCCGTTTCCCTCACGGGACCTCCGCCACGTGTTCCTTTGAGTTTTGACATCGCTGGCACGCCGATCTTATGTGGCTCCTCTCATGTTACTAATATGTAGCGAGTTCAATTCGTTCATTGACTCTATGTGATAATACTGTCTTAGCTATTTTCATTTTGATTAGTCAGTTAAATATAAAATTGTGAATGGAAAATATTATAATGGTCAGTGAAAATATTACGATAATTGACTGTTTACTATTTTCTCGATATAAAGAAGTCACGACTGCAACAACGCATTAAAGACTTTTGTGACAAGACAAGCATGTTGCAATTATGAAATTGTCAACTGCAATTCTCATTCTCCTCCGTTCGATTTGCTCGTGCATGATCTCGATCACACGTCTCGCGACTTTCCTTTTTCCTTCCGAAATTTCAGCAACAACAATTATGCAACGTGAAGTGCATTTGGCAAGTATGGCATCTCATTCTTCCGCATCACAAATCCAACGGTCCATACAGCTTATGTTTCCTCAATATTATTATGCTTCCTTATTTCTGAAACTATCCGTGCGGTGAATAGGATCTGGAGAGGAAACCATCTCATGATATATTTTTCAACGGAGCATTTTTTAAGTACTTAAATTTTTTTATAAGAACTTCATAATATTCAATATCCAACGAAAATTTAACATTTTATTCCGTATCTTTTATTTAATTATTTTATAAACTGAATTGATAAATAACTAAGTATACTATTTTATTCAAACTTCTTTGCTTACCATACTATTATAATTGTCACTCTTTTTTTCACGTTGGCAACTAACTACATGATTTTGGTTCAGTTATCTTCTGATTCTTGTGATTTTTCAGAATCATAAGAATCAGAATAATCAACAAAATATGAAGAATCAGAAGAATTAACAGAATATGAAGAATCACAAAAATCAGATTTCTAAAAATAAATATAGGAGGTTTATGCTCAAAAAATTCATCAACCAATTATGTTTATTTCTATTCGATTTATGGAATTATTTTTTATTATATTTTTATTATGTTTTGCTTATTTTGATATGAGCCATAAAATAAAGAAGAAAAGATTCTCTATTGTTTTTTACGGTCTAATTTCGTTGTTAGAATGTATTAATGTATTTTGAGTAATTTTTTTTTTGTTGTGTAAATTTATTTTTTATGGGGACACTATAAATTATCCCTACTTTTTAAATCAAAATCTTCTGCACCATCTAAGGTACACCTCATCCTTTGATTTTGAATCTGATCCGTTTGTTTTGTATATGATGGCATGCATCTCAAAAGGGGTGTTCGGCACCACATGAGGGATTAAATTTTAAGTGGAGTTAAGGAGCACTTGTTCGGTAGGATCGAATTAAGAAAAAGGTATTAAGTAAGCAAAAAGGTGCTAAGGAGGCTTAATCCAAGAGAAATGGTGCATTAAGAACTGGGGCAAGAGGGGCTTAAGCTTAGGAATTTGAACAAAAGGAGCAAAAGTTAATCCTCACTAAAGAAGGGGTTGTTCGGATGGATTAAGCTTATAAGGAGTCTAAAGGAAGTCTAAGGAGTCTTAAGAAGGGGTTGCCGAACACCCACAAAGGAAATCAGTGCATTACGGATTAGGATCGAGTTGGTTCTATTCGGATTGGACGGTCTAGATTTAAACCAAAACTTTAAGGTAATGCAGAGAATCTGGAAACGAAAGCAGGAACCGAGGCGCGCACATGATCCTCTTGAAAGAATTGCCCTGATTTGCTTTAAATTAAAGATCTAAATAGCTAGCGATAGCTGCGCTATAGCTTTTTCGGACCATAAAAATTAAGCTATAGGATAAAAGTGCGCTAATTCAACTATGACCGCTATTACTGCTACACGCTACATTGCTTACTGCTATGCTGCATGAGTTTTTTTTTGCGATTTACATGGGCTTTTGTTCTTATTTCTGATGCTACATGGTCTATTATGATAACTATGCTAAACCGAACTATGCGCTTCTGTTTCTATTTGTGAGTTAGTCTCTCATTCTATATCGGAAGATATTTAAATATTAATTCTTCCTTTTGCTTGCTCTTCGTCTAGTATTTACTTGTAAAACTATTGCCGTTCGTTTCAATTGAAAGCTAATTTTGATTATTATAATATATAAAATGTTCAAATAGGTATACTTACTTCATTTCACTTGTAAAATTAAATTTCCACGATAATGTTTATCTTATCTTACTGATCAAAATAAGTTCGATGATAAATAAATTTTATAGATATTTCCATAGTTTCTCATTATTTTTAAAGATTATAAAACTACAATTATCTTGATAAAAACATTTCGCTGTTTTTGCATTTGTAAATTGAATAATTCATAGAGGAGGGTTCAAACTTTTTTTATGTATCCACTATGTCTTCATTTATAAAAACTTCAATTAACTTGAAAATTTAAATTTAAATATTAATATAAAATATTTAAATATGATCTATATTATTTTCTCCCTGCACATGTAAAAGATTATGACATTTTAACACTTTTTATTATTACTGAGAGCTTGTAAAAATATATTGAACATTTTTTGAACTTGATTTTTAAGTTCATTTGATTCATTTAAAAAAAGAACCGAACAGTGATAATTTTATACGTGCATGTAAAGAAAATAAAATAAATCATATTTAACAACTTTATTTTAACATATATTTTTACAATTTTTGTTAATAGAAAATATAAAAGTGAAAGTATGATGGAGACACGAAAAATAAATAAATTTAACCTCCTCGAATTCATATTTTCTTTTAACATTTTTATAATTATTCCTTTTTGAAAGTTATGAGAAATTTTGTCCTTTATTTTTAAATCTAATTACAAACATGATGAATATATATTGAGCGGATTATTCTCTCACCTATTTTTACCTTGAAAAAAATATTATTTTAATTGTCCTCATGTTTATGTGAATAATTTTAAATATAAATATACAATTGACACCTACCGTCCAAATGGAATTTTTGTTTTTCCTCCATAAATAAATAATTGAGATAGAAAACACAGATATTGACATATTATGTGTCAACTTCATTGAAAAAAAAAATTATGTTTACATCCATTAATAACATTTAAGTACTTCTCTAATATGAGCTGTTAATTTCAAATATATACTAGTTAATATCTCATATTTGTAAGATTATTTGATTTAGTTTTTTGTGCATTCATGTTTTGTGCCTCTATCATGCTTCCGTTTTTAAAAACTTTAATAACTCAAAATTTAAAACTTAAAAAGTCAAAATAAAACCGTTAGATATATTCTACATTATTTTATTTATGCACGTGTAAAAAGTTATGTTATTATAATTTTGTTGTGTTTGTCATCAAGAGCTTGTAAAAATGTACTAATGTGGATAATTTCTAAACGTTCATTTTTCAACTCATTAATTCACATAAAAAACAAATTGAAATGTGATAATTTTTTATGAGCACGTAGTGTAAATCATACAGATCACATCTAACGGTTTTATTTTGACATTAATGTTTTAAATTTTGAGTTATTAACGTTTAAAAAATAGAGACATGGTGGAGACATAAAAAAATAGAGGCATTTGAAACCTTATCTATACAAACAGTTCTTTACCTCAAGTGATAGATTACTAATAGAGGAGGGTTCAAATGCCTCCATTTTTTTTACCTCCATCATGCCTCCATTCTTTAAAACTTTAATAACTCAAAATTATGGTATTTCAAAATAAAACTGTTGGATATGAACTACATCATTTTATCTATGTACGTGTAAAAAATTATGGTATTTCAACTTTGTTTTGATTGTCATCTTGAGCTTGTAAAAATATATACTAATGTGGATAATTTCTAGACGTTGATTTTTCAACTTATTGATTCAGCAAAATTAAAATGTGATAATTTTTTATGAGCACATAGAGAAAATAACATAGATCGCATCTAACGGTTTTATTTTGACATTTAAATTTTAAACTTTGAGTTATTAAAGTTTTTAAAAATGGAGACATAATGGAGGCATTTGAACCCTCCTCTTACTAATATACAATTAAAAAAGTCATGAATTATATTAATATCTCATATTCTTGCGCAAAAAAAAAAAAATTACAGAAACCAAAATGCAAAGATTGATATCATATCTGCCTGTAAAAAGCGGAAACAAAATTCTTTTTGATTTTTTTGTAAAATTCAGTACGGTATATATCTGATTTTGTTAGGTTAGATCCGAACCGTTTAATAGAAATTTGCACAAATCTCAAAGAATAGAGGGTTGTGATTAAAACTAATTGAAAAGTGACATTGACAAATGACAAATTAACATATGATGACCTATTAATCATCTAGAAGTTAATTTAAAAAATGAAATTAGCATCTTTCTTTTAAATAAAATAAAATTATGAAGATATTCTGAATCTTATTGAAAGAAAGACATATTGGCTTTAATTTTACAAATTGATCGTTGAATATTTTGTAAGAAGTCAATTCTTTTTGTTTTCAAAATTACCAAACTAGGCAGGGACCAATTTGATTTAGAAACCATTGATTACTTTTAGATAATTTTAAAACCAGCATGTGAATTTGTTTTCAAAAGAAATTCAAAAACTTTAAAAGCAATCATGACCTTTTCGGTTCAAAAATGTTTTGTTTGATCCATGGCAAAGATTTACAATTATATTGTCACCATGGTGGCTGTGTGCAACCTCTGATAGGGGTGAAAACGGTATGGATAATATCCGATTCATATTCAATCCGTATTTGAAAAATTTGATGTGGATATCCGATATCCGAATACCCGTGTGGATATGGATACTGATAATTTTACATTTTAATTATCGGTATTAGATATTTATCATATATATTAATATATATTACGAAGAATTATGTTATTTACCATTAAAACTAGATAGACAATTAAATATGAGTGAGGCTACGGTGCTATGCATAGCACGGATTGGGTCCGTGCTACGGCTCAAAATTTGACTTTTCAAAATCTAACGGTCGATCCGAACCGTTCAACATAATTATAAAATGAACATGTACTTGCAAACTAAATTTTACATTTTTTTCGAATTTTTTTACTATTTTTTTAGATAGGCTGTTTTTGGATGGTCTAGAATGTTCAGATCAAGTGATTTTCGAAAAAATAGTAAAAAAATTCGAAAAAATGTAAAATTTGGTTTGCAAGTACATATTCATTTTATAATCATGTTGAACGGTTCGGATCGACCGTTACGATTTTGAAAAGTCAATTTTTGAGCCGTAGCACGGACCCAATTGGTACTGCATAGTACCGTAGCCTCACTCATTAAATATTATAAACTTTAGTATTTTTTAATATTTTTTTAATAAATATCCGATTCAATCCGTATTTGACTGATATCTGATCCGTATTCGTATTTGAAAAATTAAAAAAAAATATGAATATGATTTACCACTATCCGCTTCGTATCCGCTCCGTTTTCACCCCTTTACCTCCCACAACAGACAATATTTTCAATTTTTTTTTTCTTTTGATGTTTTAGATCTTTTTGGTGATGCATGTTACAATGCGAATAATATAGGTAACTAATTCACTTTAGATTAAACCTTTACGGTTCAAAATTACCCTCACTTTAGATTTATGATGCTAGTTTCATTTCGAACTTTTAGATTAATACATAATTAATTATTTTCTCAAAATATGCTTCTAATTAATTATGTATTTTTCAGAAAATAATTATAAAATTATGTCTCGCTCTAAAATTTTACTCTATCCTATCCTGCTAATTATCTTGGCTTGGTTTATGAGTTCAATGTCTTTCGTGTCATGGGCGAATTCAGGACTTTCGTCAGGGGGGCAAAAAAATATCGAATCGGGTTTAAATTCATTAACTAATTGGGTACTCGATAAAAAATAATGCTTTAACTTATACTTTTCAATGCTTTGACTTGTAATTTTCTGATGCTCTAACTTATAATTCTAATTACCAATCAAAATTCAACAAAATTTATTTCAATTTTAACCCTAAATTTAATCCGAATTACAAATAAACATCGAGAGGGGGCAAAAAAATTTTCAGAGAGGGACAAAGTTGGTCGGGACCGATAGATCTCCACTAAAACCCAAAATCCAGAAGAGGCAGCTGCCACTGGCACCATGTGGGTCCGCCCATGTTCCGTGTAATTCTCACAATTCACCTCTGCACATTCTTTGGTAATGGGATTAAAATGTGTAACTGAAAATTTTGAAATATCTTCTTAATTCTACTGGTAAAAATTTATTGGAAATGATGTCAATAGTTTGCATCCCATCACAAAAGGGAGAATTTTCAACTAAAAATTTCAACATCACACATCTCTATTTCTGTAAAATTGAGGATGGGCTTGTTTGACATGATATTTGTTGTGTGATTGATCCTCTGTTCCTCTTTAGATACTTGTGGGACAATCATTCCTCTTTATGAATTTAGAGCTCCTAGCCTAGTCACAAACCTAATTTTTCTTTTGTTTTCTAGTCGATGAAAGCTCAATTTTTGTTTGTTTGTTTGTTTTATGAATAATTGATTGTGATTGGTTACATTGATACTTTGAAGTTAGAACATTAAAATCAAATTAGAGTTACATTTGTAAAGAGTTTGAATTTTATTATTGTCCTATCCTGACAGAAATTCTAAGTCCATCCATGTACAAATTGATACCAGTCCGGATCCCCTAAAGTAACCCAATCTTTGGGTTTTAGATCGAGACCGTCCGATTCGAATTCGTCGCTTGGAATTGTCTTGGAATTGGAATTCGTCGTCAAAATGTGTGCGCTCACTTCAGGAATGAATTTTCGTGAATTCGAATCGGACAGTCTCGATCCAAAACTCAAAAATTGAGTTACTTCACTGGATCTAAATTCAATTGATACGGTAATATCGCATGACATGTTAAGTGATCAATATTTTCAACATTGTTTCTTTACTTTTTATTTTTTTTCAATTGTTTGTTTAATTTTTCGAATTGCAGATGAAGATGATTGCAGATGATTTGCTTATCTTATCCACTCCATTCCCTCACATTTTGTTGAGATTCTTTGCAGCCAAGACATTGTAGATTTTGTATAGCTCTATACAATTATTGTTCTTCATTGAAATAATATTGTGGTTTACATAGAAGTCAACACATTAAATATAGTTTGTTTTAAGGGAGCGTAGTTTTGAATATAATTAATCATTTGACTTGTTTATTAATTTAGAACGCAAAAAGGTCTTCTCTTGATAATTTTCATCTTTTTGTTGCTATACAAAAGAAATACACCTTAAGCTTTTTGATAAAATAACATTAGCGTTGAATAAATAAACAATGGTTTATTATTCTTATGATTATTTTTAGTTTTACTTGTCACGATTTTTGAGAAAAACAACTAATCTAATATAATAAAATTGTTCTTCGTACTTTTTTTCATTTTGATTGAAAAAATTTGTACAAGAAAACAAGTTGTGTACAAATTAATTTTTCATCTTAGTGATGCACATTGTATTTAGCGAACCTTGCTCTATTCTAACTTATATGTATACTAATTTATTTTGTCAAAAATATATTAAGTTGCTGAACAAAAAGTTTATTTATTTGTAGTACATTTTGATAAATATTTTATTTAATTATCTTCTGAATGACATATTTTGTTAATTTAGAAAGTTAAAATTTATAAGTTTCTTTATGTTTAAATGAAAGCAAAAATAATTGCTTATTTACATTTCTTAAAAAGTGATTGACAATAATAAAAAATAAGAATAGGGTTAAAATGCATCATTTGTTTTGTGCTTCAACCATACCCCACATCTCTATCTTCGTTTTCAAAGTTCAAACAGTCAATCCGAAGCGCTAACATAACCACTCAAATAAAATTAAACCTTATGAAGATGTGAGTTAGTTTAGGCCAATTTAGACCAGCTTAAAAATCAGCTTATTCTATCTTAACTAAACCACGCTCTAACTTGTGGACTTTTGAAAAGTACTTAGTTAGCCCTTAAGGGCCTGTTTGGCACAAAAAGGGGAATGGGTGTGGGCATAGGAATTGAACTAAATTTTACTATGCGCGTGGGAAAAAAAAATTCAATCAGAGTGAATTTTTTTTTCCCACAGACACAGTAACGTGCTGAACATGTCCTAAATTTCCCTCAAATAACTAGGTTCCTCAAAGAACAACTCAGCCTTTTCTTTTTAGTTAAAACGCTAACTTGGTGCAATAACTTGTGGGCAAATTTGTCCTTCTTCGAAAGTAAAAGACCAACTTAAACAAAAATTGAATGACCTATTGAGTGGAATTAAAAGATTTAAGGATTAAGTTGATTCTTTTAATTAAATTAATAGACCAATATCTGAATGTTTCTTTTCATAAATTATCACTATTTTTATTTTGAAAAGAAAAGGTATCAATCAAGCTGCTTTATGCGAGTCAATTTGCTTGCTTTGATCTGACAGTGGTATGCTTCATATTTTAAGATTTTGCAGGGGCATGCATGATTTTTTTCCAAACATCTAAGTAAAAATGAGGTCAATTTGGGTCCGATGCCCATCAGACTCAAAGTGAGTTTGATGAGTTCGATAACCGTCCGATCTGCTTTGAGATTCGCTCCCGCGACTTTCGTCTGCTTCAATCCATTAGCGAGCGGATCTGAACTGGGGTTACCACGCCCTACTGAGCTTTTGCGTGCTCACAAATCTTAAAGTCGATCGGACGGTCTTAAACCCATCGGACCCAAGCTGTTCTCAGTAAAATTGGGTCAAAGGCGGTGGAGTCAGGTCAAAGAACAAAGCAAATCCCGGACTCGATCGCCTCTCG
Source organism: Carex parvula (assembly GCA_025461045.1). Lineage (NCBI taxonomy): Eukaryota > Viridiplantae > Streptophyta > Magnoliopsida > Poales > Cyperaceae > Carex > Carex parvula. The sequence goes on from JAJGRW010000835.1 coordinate 185,478, forward strand.
CCAGACTCGACAGTCGAGACTCGACACTCGAGACTCGAGACTGAGAGAGAGGGATGTCGACGATTTATGTGTTAGAGCCGCCGACGAAGGGGAAGGTGGTGGTGAAGACGACCATGGGCCCAATCGACATAGAGCTGTGGCCCAAGGAGGCGCCTAAGGCTGTACGAAATTTCGTGCAGCTCTGCTTGGAGGGGTACTACGACCGCACCATATTTCATCGTGTAATCAAGTCATTTCTCGTCCAAGGCGGCGACCCCACCAGCTCCGGAACTGGTATCGTCAAATTTACATTATCCTTTTCTCCTGATTCGGAAGAAATTGAGGAGTACAAGTACAAATGTTTGCTTAATTCTGATAACCTTAGGTCTGTGCAATTTGTAGGTGGTGAGAGCATATATGGAGCACCATTCGCTGATGAATTTCATTCTCGGCTTCGATTTAACCATAGAGGTTTGGTTGCTTGTGCAAATGCTGGCACACCCCATTCCAATGGGAGCCAATTTTTCATGACACTTGATCGGTGCGAATGGCTTGATAAGAAAAGTACTATTTTTGGAAAGGTATAATTTCTACCTTCAATTAGAGTGCCAGACCTGATTTCAGTACTGCTTTGGTGAGGTATTCTACCAGGCTTGAGAATTTAGCCCTTTTCCTTTCATGGCCTGTTTGCAATCATCCAATTTTTGGTACCTCGAATGTAATCTAGGCATGGTTTAAAAGTTTGATTGAGTCAATGTGAGACTTAAACGCACAATCTATGACAACTGAAGCTTTCTTTGGGCTTGTTTGGAAAATCTGTAGGTGACTGGTGATTCAATTTATAATCTATTGAGATTGGGAGAAGTCGACGCAGATAAAGATGACCGGCCTTTACAGCCACCTAAAATCCTTTCTGTTGAGGTAATTACTTCTTATATGAATCAAACCATATGATGCTCCTTTTACCTATTGATTTTAGATGTATAATTTATTCTAAATATATTTTGGGACTAAAGGCTTGGTTGTTGTTGTTGTATATTTTATAAGGTTTTGTGGAACCCATTTGATGACATAGTACCTCGACAAAAGCCTCAGCTACCCACTAAAGTTGATACCGAGGTAAAGCAAGAGAAGAAAAAGGCAGTTAAGTACGTACTTTCTACCTCTTCTATTATTCATTTGAAAGTTCCAACTTGTGAATTTAAATTTGCATTTAAAAGGATAAATTTGAAATTTAGAAGCCTTCATTTTTATACAGGCAGCTAAATGTGCTATCCTTTGGTGAAGAGGTAGAGGAGGAAGAGAAAGAGGCTGAGGTTGTAAAAGATAAAATTAAAAGCATACATGATGTGCTAAATGACCCTCGGTTTCTCAAAGCGGACCCGGAGAAGGAACAATTGGTATAATTAATGTTTCCTATTCTGTGTTATGGTATTGATTAAATATTCTTAGCCTTATTTGTTATATCTAAGCATCTAAACGTCTAAATATGCAGACTGATGAACAAGTTGAGAAGAAAAAGGAAACAGTTTTATCAGTTAGAGAGTCTCTAAGCTCAAAGAAGAACGACTTGAGAGATACGGAAAGACATGATGATGATTTACATGACGACGACGACGACGATGATGATGGCCTTATGTTTGATATGAGGATGCGATCTCAAATTCTCAAGAAGCGTAGAGATCTAGGAGATGCAACTGTTAAAGACAAGCCATCTATAGGCATGAAATTATGCTATCCCTTTCTGTTATCTTGTTCTGTCTGTTCTTTTTAGGCATTTCTGTTTTTTTTTAATATATGTATAAGTCTATTTGCAGATAAAATAAGTCGTAAAGCTCGTCAGAAGTCACCACCTCCAAGAAAGTATGAAGCACTTTATTTTTATTTTCTATTTGTTCAAAACAATTTTACTTGTTTGGACTCTTTTGATGTGTTTGTACCAAATGATATCAGGAAAAACTCTGACAACTCTGAAGAGTCTGACGAGGATGGACACAAGGCTGGGAAACTGTCACTTAAGAAAAAGGGCATCGGGTCAGAGGCAAGAGTTGAAAGATTTGCCAAGGCTGATTCTGACATGCAATTATTAAATAAAGCTGAGCAGGAGAGACAATTGCAAAAGCAGAGGAAGCGACGTCACCAAGGCCGCGAGGACACTGTATGTGTCTATTTACATAGTTCCCTTACAAAATTTTCATAACTCAATTCTGATCAAGTTGTCTTTGTTTTTATTAGACTCTAGCAAGACTGGAGAGATTCAAGGTCTCTTTGTCCAATAAACTGGCTGATGCCGGTGGAAGTAATAACAAAGAGTCGAGGGATGAAAATGAAAATGATGAAGATCTTTTAGGATGGAAATCTGCCAAATTGCAATTTGTTCGTGACCCTTCTGGAAAGGTAAATAATGACATGAATTACAACATATGCTAAGATATCAGTTGAATACTAGGAGGTATTTGATTTGTTTCTTTTTTCCTTGTATGTTGTTGTTGTAGAATGAAATGGCAAGGAAGGATGACCCTAATGACTATGTGGTGTTTGATCCTCTCTTGGAAAAAGGAAAAGAGAAGTTCAACAAGATGCAAGCCAAGATGAAGAAGCGGGGCCGGGAGTGGGCTGGTCAATCTCTCACTTGATTACCATGAATTGCATGTAAGTACCCTTGCTTGCAACTGCAGGATGCAACTGTAGTGTTTGAGCTCCTTTTTGTGCATATCTTTTGTTAATCAGGTGGTTGGAAGGGGGAAGATCAAAGAGGAGAGGGGTCGGCAGTGACGGATTGGTTCCAGATGCTCTGTCAGTTGCTTTATCTTTCCTCTATTTATGAGCTCGGTGCTCTTGGTGTGCATGATTAGTGGATTATGGAGCAAATTTTGAACTGTACATGTAAGATCTGAGTTTCAGTTGGTCTTAGCATTTTGTATGACTAACCTATGTTGTTTTGATGTAGTGATTTATTTTAATATTCATAGTTGGACAAAAGATAACATTATGTGTTCTTGACTAGTTGTGTTTTGTGATGTAATGCACAGACCAATTGAGTCCCCACAATAAATTAGGAAATCCATGTAATTTGGAAGGCAAGGAAAAATAAAAAAAATACTGTCACTATCATTTTACTCAATTGAACATAATCCACTTTTGTATGAACCTGACACTAGAACATTTTTTTTCCACATGGATTGTAATTAGTTGGCAAGTATTTATCCATCAAACATAGAACTTCATATCCATCATAGTGTTCCTACTCGCACATTCCAAGTTTCCAAACACTATCAAAATTTTATTGTGTACCAAATTGTTGTGACTTTTCAGTTTTGAATAATTACATATTTTATGCAGAATATATGTCAAACTCAAATGGGTTTCTCAAAACATTTGCTCGTATCCCTTGGTGCAAAAACTACTACGAGACTTGGAAATATTTACATAATTTTAAGGCGGAATTCAAACAATGCGCCTCTTCTGTCTTCCTTAAATGTCAGTTCTCTACTGTCCCAACACCTTCCGACTTCCCCTGATTTTGGAATTATTACAAGAGAAGAAAACATGTCAACACAAAAATGATATCAAAGCGGAAAAAAATACTTTGGAAATTAGCAATCACCTAAGAGTCCTACCTTTTACATCATAGGAAAAATGATCCTAATGCAGAAGCTATTACAGGATTAAAATCATGATTTTTCATCCCCTCAGCTACCTAATTCTTTGATCCCCCTAATACATCCAAGCTGTTTGTCTGTTTTGAGATCCGTGCAAGAACTAATCTGGATGCAATGGGTAGTTCGGAGTTGTCATGTAATGGTCAGGTATAGATGATATGGATTCTGCCTATTCCAAGTTAATACGGGGTTCTAGTAGTATGATGGAGACTTTAAAGTGTGCAGAGAAATATCAGAATATACTGTTATGATGCTAACAATATACCATTCTGGGCTTTCTGTTGTCTTTGGGTTTTGTTTAAGCATGCCCACATACATTTTATTTTTATTTACTACAATTTGTACAATCAAACTTGTATTACAGAATTTACCTGATCAACTGAAGAGGGACCGGTACCGCTGAACCCAGGTGAGCTGGTTTCACTGCAGACACTTCCACCGGCGTCATGTGCAATACCAAGATTCCTAAGCCGGTTTAACTCTGGCAGGATGACGGTAGCAAGTTCAGGTCGGTCCTTCCTCTTCAGTTCAGTACATTTGAGTGCCAACCTGGCAAAACCCAAAATCTCCTGGATGGGCCAATCTGGCACTGTGGGGTCCAGTAACTCTACAAAAGTTCCTCTTTCAAGGGCTCTTTCCGCATGGTGTGTCAGACCCATTGGTGGTTTTGCAGTTATTAATTGCAGCAGCAGCACGCCTAAGGAGTATATGTCTGACTTTGTACCTAATTATGGTTTAGGGTTTAGTTAACCAAACAAAAAGGGGATAAAGTTGATAGTGTATAAACTGAGTTTATATTGGTATCAGAATCAGTGGCCAGTGAAATAAAGATGTTTACCTAACATGCCGGTTTGTTGGTACTCTGGGTCAATATAACAAAAGGTCCCAGCAGCCGAGGTCATCCTATACTGAGTCACGCTGTCAGCCACAGATGGTGGTACAAGCCTTGAGAGACCCACGTCAGAAATCTTGCTCGTGTAGTTATGATCAAGCAAAACATTAGCCGGCTTCAAATCCCGATGAACCAATGGCTCTGGTTTTGTCTGATGGAGGAAGAGTAGACTGGTGGCGATTTCAGCTGCAATCTTGAACCGCACGCTCCATGGTATCGGTGGGGTGTTTCCTCGGCGGAATAAACGATCATCTAGACTCCCGTTGTCCATATACTCGTAAACTAAGCACCCGTACTCGGGGCATGCACCGAGTAGCAGCACCATGTTCGGGTGCCTTATGCAACTCAGCACCTCAACCTGGATTTTGATAGAACTTTTTTTTAATTTTTGTGTACCCAGTTTTACTCCGATTATCAGACAGTAAGTTCCAAATTGGGTTGATATTTGCGATATGTCGGCAAATGAAATAAAACAAGCATTGTTTGTTTCTTATTTGATTATACTTATTTGTTTAATACAAGCATTGTTTGTTTCTTATTTGATTATACTTATTTGTTTAATACTATGTTACCAGAATAATGTACAACAATAGGGTGCTGAGTTTTTCTTTCTAAAAAAAAAAAAAAAAAAATATTAAAAGCATAACATGGACTTTTCATTAGTCATTACAATCTGCTTATCTTTACAAGTTAGTACCTCTTGATGAAATTGTTTCCTTCCTTGTGCTGCGTCTGGCCTCAAGACCTTGATCGCAACTGGCGTATGATCCAATGAACCTTGATAAACGGGCCCATAGCCGCCCTCACCAATCTTCATCTTCTCTGAGAAATTATCGGTGGCAAACTCAATCTCATCGATACTGTACTTCCTGTATCGGACATCATTGTGGGCCAGTGCATCCAGCGCTCTTATCTTCTCTTCAGCCTCGCGCCTTGCCTTCATCTCTGCATGGTGCCGTCTTTGTGCTTCCAATTCGGCGATTCGTCTCGCCTTCTCGGCTGATTCCATTGCTGCCAATGCCCTCATTTTTTCCATCTCAGCAAGTTTTTTTGCTGCCTCTTCGGCATTCCTGGCCTCCTCGATTATCTTCGCCTCCTCCAACTTTGATTGCGCTAGCTCTTGTACCTGAGAGTACCAACATTGACTTTCTTAAAATATATATTTTTTTTGCTTATATCTCATAATCTTTGATATTTTGTTCGTTTAAATTCTTAGTGTTGATGATTTTTCCCTTAGACATATTTCCATTAGGAAGTAACTATATCAACATCTCGATTTGAACTCTGACCTTTTGTTTAGCAGACATTGCTTCTCTGCAAGCAGCGCTATACATGTCCATAGTTTGCTTCAGCTCGACCCTCAGCCTTCTCATTTCTGTTTCCAAGTCCCTTTGCGACTTTACAAAAACCAAATGATAAGTATACAAATAAAGGAAAAATAATAAGAAACTGGAAGCACATCAACCTTTTGGTAGAGATCGATCCTTTTTTTTTCCATCAGGTACGCATACGTGTACTGCCAAAGATTGATATATTTCATATAAATATCGACTTACACTAGTTGGAGAGTTTGTTCCATGAGAGTTGTCTGACAAGCAGGATGTAAATTCTAACTGCTCGTTCAAATCAATGGATTGAAATCCAAGGGAATTTCCCAGGAAATCAAGATCCTCTGAAGCAGAGTCACGGCAAGATGGACGCCTTTGTGTGCGGTAATTATGGTCGACCACATCATGTGGAGGCATGGTACGTGTAGCATGGAGTGACCGATCCCGCACTAGCCTCGTTGGATCAATGTTTCTCTCTAAAGAGTTCCTATCAGGTGCTAATGTAGTTTCTAGGTGTGGTGGCAGCGGGCCTCTATGCCCGCCTCGATTGAAGGGTGTTCTGTATTTGATAAAAAATGATAAAATTTGAGTAGTCTGAGAGAGTTGCAATATCACATTAAGATAAAAATCAAATGTTGTATCTGAGTCGGAACTTGCTGTTTATTTTCTGACCTTACGTTTCTAAGTTTCTTAAATTTGTACTTTGTTCAGGCTCTGAAGTTTAAGCATGATTTTATATTAAAGGCAGTGAGAAGTCCAGTGTTGTCTGGAAATGACTGGTACACTGATACCAACTAGAATTTTACAAAATATTAAGATCGGTACTGTGTAGTCTCTCTCCACCCAGAAGCTTGTGTGTGTGTAAAATGGATGAGAAGAGCATGGAGGTACTGTGTTTTTTCTTTCAAGAGTTGTAAAACAATATTTTTTTTTATTAATTGATGATACCCTTGGCAGCCTATGCCAAGTTCTTAAACAAAGAGAGCAAGAGAGAGAGAGAGAGAGACCTAACAGGATCCTCATGCTCAACATATTGTTGTGCCAGATGGCGAGGAGGAAAGCCACTGGGGGGAACCGAGCAGCTTTTGGCCTGACGATTCATTACGATTTTAGTTTTTGCAACAACATAAACTGTGCAGAAATCTGGTGCATGATGCACAACTCTTGTCGGCACATCAGCAGCTCGGAATTTCCTGGTAGCACAATAAATTCCGCTTATTGTCAACATTTGCAAAAAAAAAAAAATGAATATGATTTGAGTTTCTAAAGAGAGAAACAGAAAACAGAGAGAGAGGGAGAGACTTCAAGAAGGGCAGCCGATGGGAGGCGCCAAGCACCATGTTTTGGATGGTCCTTGTATTGATGAATTCAACAAGGGCTCTTGCTACATCAGTGTCCTCTAAAACCACTTCTGTGACTTGTACCTGTTTCATCACAAAAGTGTAAGGCACTCTTGTTTAAGTTGATTAATAGTCTCTTTGGCTCAACAAATTTGGTGTATATAATTAAAAAAAACTGAAATTGTGTGTATTACAATGTTGTTAACTATACTAGTCTCAGAATCATATATCAACTAAATAGGTTAGATTGTTGCCAGAACACAAGCAATTGAAAATTGCACATGAAATTAAAGAGAAAATTTTCTAATTGAAGCAATCTTGTTCGTCACTTACTCTTTTTCGCGCACACATGCCCCTGAAAGGAAGAAATAACTGCGACATTTCCATGTCTAACATCTCTCTTGTCAAGCCTTCGTTTACATTTGTAGTCGAAAACCCGTCTGCATATTTATGAATCACATCTATTATATGCAAAACTCTCTTTACCTATATTTTACTTTGTACTAAGAGCAAAGATGAAATATAAATACAAGATAAGAGCATATTCATAAGCAAATCAAGGTTCCTTTTCTTACTGAATAAGGATATTTGATTATGGGTTTAGAATCTCCAGACCTTTGAAATTTGAAAAAAGAGACCATTAAGTAAGGATCAAAATGAACACCGAGGAAAGGGAGAGGTACCTACGGTTGAGATGAGCATGACGGTTGATGACGTGGACCAGTATAAGGCTGTGATTGAGATTGGCAGAGAGGAGGTTCTCGATCGCCCACTTCACTGCGAAATTACTATTCCTGTCTTTTTCTACTGCAACTGCTGTTGTCACCCTCGCTGGGTCGGCAATAGCAAGCTCCACCGGTGGGTGCCACATTGCGGATCCTGATAACCTTGCGGGGCTCATACTAGGAAGATGATGTGCATGATGAATCCCCGGTATCTGCATCCCTTCCCTTTTCTCTTCACCTTCCTTTTTTTTTTTTTCCAATTTTTTTAGCAGCAAACCAGTTAGCTAGAAAAGGAGAAAATTTACATCATGAAACTAAACTAATTTGGTTAGCTCTATTGCTAATTCAAAAATTTGTTTAAATTTCAAATGGTCAAACAACCAACTAAACTGAACACATCGGAGCCAGTCTCGTAAAACAAAAACCACATTTTTTTTTTCACATTATTTACATGCTATTTTTGGCGAACTCCTATGCCTTCCTTTTCAACTCTCCAATCCAATTAGAGGCTTCCACGTTGTCAGATAACCATTAGATATCATGTATTGTCAAATTATCTGGTGTAAAATTAGGAATCTAGCAGAACAGAGTTGGGTAGAATTGGGTATTATTATTTGCTAATATAAGATGGCAAAACCGAAGGGGTTCAGTTACTCTCCGATTTACGGAAATTTAGTTTATGAAAATCACCGGATGATTTGAGATAAGTCTGAATTGCTCATATCAGACCTGGCCATGTACAAGTAACTAGAATTGGACAATGCACGGGTTCAATCTGGACAGTCTAATCTGAAATAAACGGTGCAAACATGTTTGAAACCATCCAACAAGTTCCGTAAAGTTGGAGAACAGACAAACCAACATATGAGATGAGAGGTTACTTTTTATAAAGAAAAATAAGCTACCATAGTTTTTTTTATAACTGTCTTATTAATTTGTAACAATATTAGGGCCTGTTCGGCTGCTGTTGAAAAATTACTGTTCACGTGAAAAAAAAAAATTCACTCTGAGTGAATTTTTTTTTCCCACGTGAACAGTAATTTTTAGTTCAATTTTTTTTTTCCATACCCAGTCCTCTACCGCCGAACAGGCCCTTCAAGAGTAACTTTTGACTTCGTCAAGAGCTAATGCTCTAATAGCATTATCCATCTTTTTTTGACAGCATTAACTGTTGACATACATAGTAAAAAAAATTTACATTTATCTCAAAATATATATATATATATATATATATATATATATATAGAGAGAGAGAGAGAGAGAGACCGGCTAATGTCATAACGTTATAACTTCGGCCGAAGTTATAACGAGTCGGTTTTTGCAATTTGAAAATCTAAACAACTGATCCGAACCGTTCAACATGTTCTAAATATTGAAATGTGCTTGAAGACTAAATTTTACATTTTTTGGAATTTTTTTACTATTTATTAAGCCACTTTGAAAATCGCTGATCCGGTGGTCCACAAAATTTTACTGTTTTTTACTGTTCACAGTGGATCAGCAATTTTCAAAGTGGCTTAATAAATAGTAAAAAAATTCCAAAAAATTTAAAATTTAGTCTCCAAGCACATTTCAATATTTAGAACATGTTGAACGGTTCGGATCGGTTGTTTGAATTTTGAAATTGCAAAAACCGACTCGTTATAACTTCGGCCGAAGTTATAACGTTATGACATTAGCCGGTCTATATATATATATATATATATAGATAGGCTATGGTGAGTTGTTTGAAAATCCAAACAACCGATCCGAACCGTTCAACTTTTTCTAAATATTGAAATGTGCTTGGAGACTAAATTTTACATTTTTTGGAATTTTTTTACTATTTATTAAGCCACTTTGAAATCGCTGATCCACTGTGAACAGTAAAAAATAGTAAAATTTTCTGGACCACCGGATCAGCGATTTTCAAAGTGGCTTAATAAATAGCAAAAAAGTTCCAAAAAATGTAAAATTTGGTCTCCAAGCACATTTCAATATAGAGAACATGTTGAGCGGTTCGGATCAGTTGTTTAGATTTTCAAAATAAAAATATGAGCGTGAAGTAAAAATGACCTCTTACTTCACAACTCACCATAGCCCAGCTCTATATCTATATAAATATATATATATATATATAAATATATATATATATATATATATATATATAGAGGTTGGCTATTCTACTTCCATAAGCATATGCCCACATATGCTTATAACTCATTTTTGCGTTTCCAATATTCAAATGGTCGATCCGAACCGTTCATCTTGTTCTCCATATTAATATGTGCTTAGAGACCAAATTTTACATTTTTCGGAACTTTTTTACTATTTATTAAGCCACTTTGAAAATCGCTAATCCGGTGGTCCAGAAATTTTTACTGTTTTTTACTGTTCACAGCGGATCAGCGATTTTCAAAGTGACTTAATAAATAGTAAAAAAAATTCAAAAAAATGTAAAATTTAGTCTACAAGCACATTTCAATATAGAGAACATGTTAAGTGGTTCGGATCGGTTGTTTGAATTTTCAAAATGAAAATATAACGTGAAGTAAAATGTTATTTTACTTCACAACTCACCATAGTCTATCTATCTATCTATATATATGTATTTGACTAGGTACGATGTACGGTTCAAGAGCATAGGCTTATAGTATTTTAGTACTTAAGACTTCCACAGGACCACAAGTATCCTTCATACAATGAACAAAATTTACTTTTCTAGTCATGCTCAAAGAAAGAGAAAAGTTAATTTAAAAAAAATAAACAATGAGAAAAAAATACTTTCCAAACAAAAACAATAGAAATGATTTGCTAAAAAGTGATTCTTTATTGATTAACCTCTTGGATTTATACAGGCTTTACAATCTTACAAATAAGTTCCTAGTTTATTCCCTAATACCTATTTACCAATAGACCCTTAAAACAACTACAAATCTCAACACTCTCCCTTAAGATGAGCGAAAGATATCCACTAAGCCCATCTTGTCACACAGTCTAGATATGTCTATTGAGCTAAGTCCCTTGGTGAGACAGTCCGCCACTTGATCTCCCGTTGGAACGTGACCTAGCTTCAGTAGTCCACTATTCAGCTTCTCTTTGATGAACAACTTATCGATCTCAACGTGCTTGGTCCTGTCATGCTGCACCGGGTTGTTGGCAATGCTGATTGCTGACTTGTTGTCACACTACAGCTTCATTCGATCTCCTCGATCCATCTTTAGCTCTACCAGAAGATCTCTCAGCCACAACAACTCGGCCAATCCTAAGGCCATGGCCCTATACTCGGCCTCCGATGTCGACCTTGCTACCACCGACTGCTTCTTGCTCTTCCAAGAGACCAAATTACCCCCTATGAAGATACAATACCCTGAGGTGGACCTTCTATCATCGACGCAACTAGCCCAGTCAGAATCACAGTTAGCCCTAAATGCTTAGATGACCATTTTTTTTCTGAAGATCAACCCCTTTCCTGGAGCACTCTTCAGATACCTCAGGATTTGATACACTGCGTCCATATGACCCTTCCCCGGGTCGTGCATGTAGTGGCTCACCACGCTTACTGCAAATGAGATGTCGGGACGAGTATGACTCAAATAGATCAAACGGCCTACCAATCTCTGGTACCTCTCACGACCGACTGGCTCTTATGCCTCTGCACTTAACTTGAACTTCTAATCAATTGGAGTGACCGCATGCTTGTGTAGGGTTTTGACTGTTCAAACACATTGATTAACTTTTAGGCTCAAGCTGCGGAAAGACCGTAGAACAAAAAATTTCTACGTCTAACTCTAGCCAAGGATTAAAAGATGGTATCGTTCTTTTAATCCTTTAAGGATCTGTTCCCGTAATTGATTTCTAAAACTTAAATCTATTTACCAAGTAAATAAATTTATATAACATTTATACCTTGTATCCAAATTCTAATTGGATTGTAGTCGCGTCTCGTAGCACCAAACGTATGGTGCCTCTATCTGTTATCCACCAGGACTAACTAGAGAGCGGTTTATTTCTTTTGCCAGAAATACCGTAAACCGCGGAATTATGCAAAAACACTATTCACCGAGAAAATGACGAAATAGTATTAGTCTCGAGCCGCTAGATGTCAAGGTTTACCACAAGCATGTGATTCCTAAACACGTGGGGTACTGAAAGAATACTATTCGCCCGTAATTTCGAGAACTACCGTAACCGAGAAAGAGAGAAATTATAATTTGAATCGATCAGACAGATCCGATTATGTGAATTAGTAAATTTCTCTCTTCATGACACCTTCTATTTATAGGCATATGGCATGGCAATGGAACTTACCAAAATGCCCCTAGGTAAATCGGTTCGGCAAATGAGGTATCTAAATTGGATTTGTGCTCTTAAGCCCAAAATTCAATCTAATTAGATTTGGGCTTTAGCTGATGGGCTTTAATCTTAATTAAGGCCTTAATTGTTAATGGGTATTTAAATTCATAATTCAAATCCATATATATAACAATTCAAATCCATATATAATTGTCATGTACAATTATATTTCCTCTGCGGTTGTTTATTCGGTAACTTTTATACAACGTACCGTGTACGTTTATAAATTAACCAATGTTTTTGCTTGTCATTTTTACATAACATTTATAATATAATTATATCAAGTATAATTAATTATAACCATCTTACTATTGATCATAACCAAGTTATAATCAATCACAATAAGATTCTCCGAGTAGCTCCTATACGGTGTGCCCTGATAGGATCTGTGTTATGTTGGTAAATAGAATTAAAACTGTTTTTAACTTCTATAATCATGAGAGGCATCTGGTAAAACGCATCATGACCATCCAATTACACAGATGATGCTGTACTGTACAATATCACGATCCAGTAAATTATTTTACTTGTGTTTAATTCTTTCGTATCATAGCTGTCAGATTAATTTCAAGGTAGGTTTGTGTCATCCTTGCAAATTAATCTTTTATTGATCTTGAACAGATTATCAAATATGATTAACTCTTGTTAATCATACCGCATGCAGATAATCTTATTCTATCAAGGGGCCCAGTGACGCTATAACTCGTATAATAAATACGAGGGACAATAGTACTTTTGGTAGACCATCACTTCCTCAGCATAAGTTATGTATACCGAAGAGCTACCGTTATAGCTACTTTTTACAGATAGCATTAGGTAACAGTCACAAATACATTTCTTATGTAGGAACGATGAATACCTCATACTTTAGAATTTAACACTGAATGAAAGCATTAATAACACGAACACAATTCCGTATAATATTTCATTCGGGGTCTGTCAAATACCATGTTCCTGGAACATGTATCTATGTGATTAAAATGATAACTCTGTGTCTATGGTCTGTAAAACTTGACCATCTTTTAATCCACATACTAACCTTGTAGCGGTAGTTAGTGTTCCTGCTAATTACCTCGGTCAGTGACCTTTTAAGAGTATATATCATCTGTATTATGAAGTTTCACAATTCCAGTCATTAACTCGAAACGATTCATAAATTTAATAATACTCAAGGAAACAAAATGACATTTTATTAATCATTCAATTCATGAACAAAGCTTTATATAATTAAATTATCGTATTATTGACTTCTAGATTATTACAAACTAACAGCTTGCACCCCAACATGCCGGTCTCTATGAGAAGATTTAGCATATATTTTCGCTGAGAGAGGACAATCCCCTCTGCTCCACGAGCCACCTTAATCCCAAGAAAGTACCGAAGCAAGCCAAGATCCTTTAACTCGGATTCCTTGCCTAATCTCATCTTCAATTGGGCAATCTCCCTCTCATCGTCATCCGTGACAATCATATCGTCAACATAAACAGCAAGCATTTTAGTATGGCCTCCATGCTATCGAAAGAACACTGTGCGGTTGGCATTGATCTGTTGATATCCCATGCCTACCATAGCCTTCCTGAACCTATCAAACCAGGCTCTTGGAGACTGCTTCAGCCCATAGAGCGACTTCCTCAGTCTGCACACCTTACCCACTGTCTGGTTTGTGCCGAACCCTGGTAGTATCTCCATATACACTTCCTCCAACAAATCTCCATGAAGAAATACATTTTTCACATCAAGCTGGTGTAGCTTCCATCCACCATTCGCTGCAAGGGAAACCAACGTCCTGACTGTGCTCATCTTCGCCACTGGTGTAAAGGTCTGGTCGTAATCGATGCCATACTTCTGACTGTAACCTTTCGCCACTAGTCGTGCCTTGTATCGCTCAACCTTTCCGTATGGATTTTGCTTTACTGTGAAGACCCACTTGCACCCAATAGCCTTCTTCTCCGCTGGTAGTGGCACTATCTCCCATGTCCTGTTTTTGTCGAGTGCTCCAAGTTCTTCATGCATGACAGCCTTCCACTTTGGATCCTCCTTAGCTACCTGCCAACACTTGGGTATAGAGACAGTGTCCAATGATGCAATGAATGCTCAATGTGCAGGTGATATGTTATAATATGAGACAAACTGAGCAATGTCATATGAAAATCCAAAAAAATCATGAGGATGTCCCGCATTGCTGCGAGAAGTCCTCCTTAATGCCGTGAGAGGAGAAGAGAGAGGAAACATATCACTTGTGTTGGATTGTGCCATAATCTACTTGTCTGTTTGACTAGATTTGCAAAACATATATTTGTTGAATTTTACAGTTTCGTGTCTTGAGATAATGTGCAGGTTCATGACGATATAAATTGTTAAAATACACATTAATGATACATGATGAATTGCAATATTAATCAAGGATGAGTCATGAAGAACCACGCATTGGAGTCAGAAGCATTATCTCGAGATTAGGTTTGAAAATTTGTAAAATTGGTAAAGTATGCTTGAGAATGCAGTAATTGACCTTAACCGTTGTAACGGCTAATTAGCCGTTGCAACGGAATAAATCAAACACAACCAAATCGGTTTATTCCGTTGTGACAGCCGTTACAACGGTTACCCAGAATTTCCAGAGAATAACCATTGTGACAACCGTTGCAACGGTTAATAGCCGTTAGGGTTTCCCAGGCAGCCAAACCTATGATTTGGTGTTAACTGTTGTAACGGTTATTCTACCGTTGCAACGGTTAAGACCAAACACCTAATTTTGCACAGTTCTGTGTAAATAGAAACAAGATCTAGGTTTGGATTATCACTCTAGCCGCCCACAATTGTAATATTCTGAATTCTTTTCAGATCTAGAAAAAGTCATTGTTGCTTGTGCACACGACTTCAATATTCATACTACAATCTCAAGCATACTCAACCACAATCAATCTCTTGTAAGAAGTAGAGTGATCCTTTAGTGATCTTCTTGTTTGATTTACACATTTGAGCCTTTAGTGCTCGTGGCCATTTCCACGCTCTGGCCGTGTGACTTTCCAAGCTTTGTAAGGGTTCACCGGTTCCACCATGTACTCCTTTCTCATTGGGTAAAGAAAGGCACGCCATCTCGAAGGTCGCAAAGCCCCAGAGACGTAGGCGTTGTGCCGAACTCCGTAAACAACTCTCGTGTCAAGTGTCTCTTAACTCTTCTATTTAATTTACGCACACTTGATTAGTTTAACGTTATTCGAGTTTCCGCCAAGAATAACTTATACATACTATAGTTGAAAGTACTTAGCTTTAAATTTTAAAAGGCCAGTATTCACCCCCCCTCTAGGTGCCTTAGGGATCAACAAGTGGTATCAGAGCAGGTAGTTTCAAATTAAGACACACTTAATTTGAATTGTGTATTAGATCTAATAATGGCACAAACCACTCCTAGATATGTTAGAGACCCTCCAATGCTAACTCCTACTACCAAAAACTTTAGTCATTGGAAAAAGTTAATGATCAATTATCTAAACTTAATGGATGTCTGGGAGGCCATAGAAAAGGGGTACACCCCGGAGTATAATAAAGACACTAGTATACTAACTACTGAATCTAAACTTAATAAGAAGGTAAATGATATTGCAATTAATGTAATACTAGGTGCGGTACATGAATAGATAGCTTTAGTGTTCTCTATTACTACAAATGCTAAAGAAATATGGGAAGCCCTGTGAACAAATATGAGGGTAATGAGCAAATCAAGAGAACTAAACTCACGGGGTTAGATACTAAATAATTTGAAACTTTTAGTGTAGAAAATGGTGAGTCCGTAGAAGACACTTACAATAGACTTTTGTAAATTCAAAATGAATTTATCGAACTTGGACAACCACTTTCTAACAATAAGATTGTAGGGAAGCTCTACATGTTATGCTTAGAAAACTGAGATGGGAGTCGATGGTGAGCGCACTAGAAGTGCTCTCCGGAGTACAAACCTTCACTCCGGAGAAACTATTCGCTCATCTTCGAAGTTGCGAAGAAAAGCTTCGACAAACCAATGACCATGAACCTAAGGCCAAAATCACTTCCCTATATGCGCAAAATAAAAAATTCCCACACTCAAAACCTTACAATCCTTCATCATCTCCATCACCCTCTTCATCCCACACTCCATCACCTTCTGTGAATGCCAAACGCTTAACTGAGATATTCCAAGGGATGCTAGAATTTGAAAAGAAGTACAACAAAAAGCGGGAGGAGAACAACAAAAGAGTCATTTGTCTTGGGTGCAATAAAGAAGGGCATTTTATCCAAACATGCTTCAAGCTCTTTTCTAGGAAGAGAGAAGGTGATGAGCGACAAGAGCGTCGCTTTAGACCAAGAAGAAATGGCAAGCAAGGAAACAAGAAGGAAAAGACAATGCAAGCTGAACTACTCATCGACACTGACTACAGTAGTGGTGGAGAATCCGACTCGAAGTCGGAGAGCGAGGAAGTAGTCAACCTAGCATTGATGGCTACACATGATAGTGGAGCTTCGACTAGCTCTTCAAGTAAGGTATGTCAAAAACCTAAGTTGGTTAATCATAAATGCAACCTTGACTTGAATGATGATTGTGAAACTTCTAGTGAGTCAAACATTTCCTTAAATGATGAGTTACCCAAACGGACTAATAATAGGTTGAGAATCTTGCTTGATATATTGCATGACGCACTGCTCAAGAAGATGGCAAAATCCTAAATTTAAGATCTGAGATCCTTGATCTAGTGTCTAAGGTAAAAAGTCTTGAGTCCGCACTCTTAGAGTCACACACAAGTCAAACTCATCTAGATGAAATTAGGAATCTTAAAATTGAAATAAACAATGTATGAGATGAGAATAGGAGTTATAAAGCAAACAATGTGATAAACAAGATATTAAACTACAAAGTTAAACACTATGAATCCAAGATTAGAAAACTTGAAAATCGTGAGCAAGTACACATAGGAGAGATAAGACTCTTAAAACATACAAAACTTGAAGACCCAGAATAAGGCTTTGAGATCACCTAATGAATTTAATAGTGTCATTAGGCTAGATCCTCACTCACAATCAAGTGATCAACTTAGAAACCGAGGATTCATTAAACTTGGACATAGACAGTGGCGTAGCCAGGATTTGAGTCAGGGGTGGGTAGAACAATTCAACAATAAATACGAAATTTTCAACAAATTGAACAATTCATCCAATGATCTGCTAAGTCCAACAATTCACCAAGAAATATGAAATTTTCAATAAATTCAACATTCAACAATTCATCTATTGATCTAATAAGTCCAACAATCTAACAATAAATACGATATTTTCTATAAGTTCAACACTTCAACAATTTAAGAAATACAAAATTTAACTAAAATAATAAAATTTAACAAATACAAAATTTTCAAGCCGATGACATTGAAGCGAGCATTCCTCTACGAGTCTTCATCTTCTGAAATCGTTGCATAATTTTCTCATTATCCACACGACCAAACACATTCTTCTCAATATAAATAACCAAACAATCTGTTATAGACGTGAATTTTTAAACAAATAATTAGAACTAATTAAGTTAAATTGAAAACACAACTAATAAAAACTTTTAACGAGTATTCAGAATTTAGCGCGAACAAATAATCATGAAAATTCTGACCAAGCGGGACCCTTAGATAAAATTAAATGGATTAAAACTATAAGTATTAAATTCGAACATGACTCGTTGCACGTATAGTTATGCCAGATCGGAATTGAAACTTGTGAATTTTGGTTTTGATTTTGTTTGGGGTCCGTGGCTTCTCCTATACTGCTATCTCTCTCTCTCTCGGTATTGGTTACGGATTCTCTCTCTCTTTCTCTTTGCTCATGTGTTGAGAACCAAAAGTTTATCTCTCTTTCCGTTTCCCACTGTTGATTAAGAACATCAAAGCCCTAGGGCTTTTGATTTGTGTTTGCAGTTGTGAATTCGCTCCTCTGTTGCTTTTCTCGGCGCTAGCTAGTGTTGGCTTGTTCTATTTTGATCAGGTGGCAAGAAGTTGGAGGTGGCCGTGAGGCGAGACGAGTCTTGGTACCGGCCAAAACTCCTTGCCCTTTTGCTTGCCTCGTTGCGATTTCCTCTCTATTATGGGTAAATATTCAACCACCCCTTTTTAATTGGTTGATTGTTGTGCTTGATGATGCCTTGTCGAATGTCGTGATAAGTTAATTAGAGTCTCGCACGGGTTGTTGATTTTCCCGGCTTGGCCGTCAGTGGACTGTGATTCTCGAGGGACTGTGCTATTCCTTTCTTATTTTCTTGTTTCTGGTACCGACCCGGTACTGTGATATTTGGTTGTGCTGTTTCCTTCTTGTTTTCTTATTTCTGGTACCAACCCGGTACCGTGATGTGGGCTGTGCTGTTTTGTTGCATTTGTACCAACCTTGTCGTATTTTCGGTTTGGCTTTGTCTGTGCTGTTGTGCGATGCTAGTACCAGTGGTACTAGCCCAGTGAGGCACTGGTACTGGCACGGTGTGCTGGTGTACTTTGATAAATATCTTATTGGATCGTTTGATCCGATTTACACAGCACGAGGTGACTTTCTATCCGTACTATTATTATATTAAATTCTACACACAATATTTAGGTACTGACTCCAATTTGAATATAAATATAATAATCTCCTTGTATTTTATTTTTGGGGTATCTTTTGCATGTTGTCATAATAGATTAATTGCATCATTGGATAGTTGCACCTACTATATATATTTTCTTTTAATAGTTAATAAGTTAGGTTATGTAACTATATTGCATTCCTTTAAATTACCGCTACAAGACTTTACGTATTTACAATTAAAAGTACTTTGACCAAAGATGATCCCTGAAAGGATAATTCTGGGTCACATACTGAGCGATTAGTCGCTCACCCACAAGTTGTTTCGTGGGTTTTTAGGTACAGAGACTGGTGACCAGCAGCAGGATTTGCCAGGAGCTGTCCCCGATGACCACGCAGTTTGATTTAGTATTTATAGAACTTTTGTTAGGATTTATGAGTTCCGATGATTTTGATTCATACATCGGAACGGATAGATCATGTTATCTCTTTCTTTAGTTGATGTTGTGATATTATGACGTGGGCTATATGGATTTTATATATGTATGTTTATTTATGGATTGTATGACTTATGCTTTATTTGTTATTATTCATGCTTCCGCACTTGTTATATATTTGTATTTGTTTAGCCTTGCGTGTTTATTGAGTTAATAAACACGAGGCGAGGATTGATTATGCCTAAATATGGAATTCTCGGTTTGGGGTGTGACATAATCATTCATCCATTGATCTCTCATTTTATTCCTTAAGCGACTTTTCACCACATTCATTGTCGAAAATGCCCTCTCAACACTTGCGGTAGCCACCGGCAATATCAAAGCCAATTTCACTAATTTATAAGCCAAGGGATAAACAGTGGGTTTATTCTTTTCCACCATCTTTTGAGAAAGTTCAACTAAGTCCCTTACCTCCAAAAAATCATTATCACTTTGCAAATCCATGTGGTAATTCACCAATTGATTTTCTATGGTAGTGAGCTCCCATCGATTGAAATCAGAGGGATAGAATTGAGCTAATTGAAGCAACCTGTCCTTGTTAAATGATGAAAAAGAATTATTCGGGTCTAAGCATGCAATACACCTAAGAAGTTCGGTAGTTGTTTCTGTGAAATGACTATTAAGCTTTTGCAATTGCATATCAATAACCGTATAAAATATTTCAACACGATAATAATGCAAATTGGTTATATCTGTTGCTCGATGCCTTGACCTACGAGTGTGCATATCCTCCATATTTGGAATTTTGAATACTGTATTTCCCACAAAATGCACACACTGTTGGATTGTGCCATAATCTACTTATCTGTTTGACTAGATTTGCAAAACATATATTCATTGAATTTTACAGTTTTGTGTCTTGAGATATTGTGCAGGTTCATGACGATATGAATTGCTAATGTACACATCAAGGATACATGATGAATTACAATAATTAATCAATGATGAGTCATGAAGAACCAAGCATTGGAGTTAGAAGCATCATCTCGAGATTAGGTTTATAAATCTGTAAAATTAGTAAAGTATGCTTGAGAATAAGGTATTTTACCTTAACCGTTGCAACGACATAATTCAAACACAACCAAATCGATTTATTCCGTTGTGACAACCGTTGCAACACTTACCTAGAATTTCCAGAGAATAACTGTTGTGACAACCGTTAGAGTTTCGCAGGCAGCCAAACCTATAGTTTGGTGGCAACCGTTGTAACGGTTAATCAACCATTGCAACAGTTAAGACAAAATACCTGATTTTGTACAGTTCCCTATAAATAGAAACAAAATCTAGGTTTGAATTATCACTTTAGCCGCCCACAATTGCAATATTCCGAATTCCTTTCAAATCTAGAAAAAACCATTGTTGCTTGTGCACACAACTTCAATATTCATACACCAATCTCAAGCATACTCAACCATAATCAATATCTTGTAAAAAGTAGAGTGATCCTTGAGTGATCATCTTGTTTGATTCATACACTTGAGTTAGTGCTCGTGAGCCATTTTCGTGCTCGGGCTGTGTGACTTCCCAAGGTTTGTAAGCGCTAATAGGTTCCACCTTGTACTCCTTTCTCATTGGGTAAAGAAAGACGCACCATCTCGAAGGTCGCGAAGCCTCGGAGATGTAGGCGTTAGTGCCGAACTCCGTAAACAACTCTCTTGTCAAGTGTCTCTTAACTCTTCTATTTACTTTACGCACACTTGCTTAGTTTAATGTTATTCGAGTTTCTGCTAAGAATAACGTACACACGATAGTTATAATAAATTAGCTTTAAATTTTAAAAGGCCCCGTATTCACCCCCTTCTAGGTGCCTTAGGGACCAACAAGTGGTATCCGAGCAGGTCATTTCAAATTAAGAAACACTTAATTTGAACCTTTATATTAGATCTAATAATGGCACTATTCAATCCTAGATATGTTAGAGAACCTTCAATGCTAACCAATTCGACGAAGAACTTTAGTCATTGGAAAACCCAAATGATTAATTACTTAATTGTGATTGAAGTATGGGATATAGTCCAAAATGGGTATACTGCTGAAACCGAGACCAACTCAACCAAACTTACTGCCGATTCAAAATTGAAGAAGAAAGAAAACGACAATGTAGTAAATACAATATATGGTGTAGTTAGTGAATCAGTAGCCATGATCTTTGGTAACATAACTAGCGCCAAAGAAATGTGGGAAGCCATAATAAACAAATTTGAAGGTAATGCCCAAATTAAACAAACCAAACTTACCGGACTAGAAACTAGATTTGAAATGTTTGATATAGGAGATGGTGAGTCAGTTGAGGATATGTATAATAGGATGTTACAAATGCAAAATGAATTTGTTGAATTAGGTGAACCTATATCTAACAATAAAGTTGTAGGAAAGATTTAACGTGTGATGCTTAGGAGACCAAGATGGGAATCGATGATTAGCGCTCTTGAAGTTCTCTCAGGAGTACAACCATTCACTCCGGATGAACTATTTGCACATCTTAGAAGTTGTGAAGGGAAACTTCGACAAGCCGGAGGACATGAACAAACATCCAAAACCATAGCTCTCCCGACTCAAAAACAACCCTACAAAAAGCAAGCCTACAACTCCTCAAATATCACATTCTCAAATGATCATTTCCTAAACAAAATAAATCAAGAAGCCTCAAAAGATTCCTCATTCTATAAAAAATACTTCAAGGTATGTTAAAATTTGAACAAAAATACAACAAGAAACGTGAAGCGAAGAACAAGAGAGCTATGTGCATCATTTGTCACAAGGAAGGACATTCTATGCAAACTTGCTTCAAGCTTTTTCCTAGAGGCAAAGATGGAGGAAGACAAGTTCGACAATCGAGGCCGATCAATGACAAAAATTAAGGTAAGCAAATGTTAATAGCTTTACAGGCCATGTTGAATGAATACTCCGATGTGAGTAGTGATGAAGAATTCGATACGAAGACAACCACTGATGTGGTCAAGTTCTTCCGAAATCAAATACTCTATCGGTATGGGACTCCAAGGAGAATAATATCTGACAATGGGACAACATTCAAAATGTCAAAGTTGATGCTCTTGCCAGCCAATATGGTATAGATTGGAGATACTCTTCTGCTTACAACCCAATAGCCAATGGTTTAGCTGAAGCATTTAACAAAACTCTGATAAAAATCTTAAGGAAGACGGTAGACAAGAACTATAAGACTTGGCACGAGAAGTTACATGAGGCATTATGGGCCTATCGTACCACCTACCGTACCCCAACCCAGGCAACCCCATATTCATTAGTATTCGGGGCCGAAGCTGTGTTACCTCTAGAAGTAGAGATCCCATCTTTGAGAGTAGCCTTACTATCTGAAATGTCTGTTTGTGAAAGCGCAAGACTCAGATTGGATGAGTTGGATGCCATGGATGAAAAGAGGCTAGCCGCCCACCAGAGTTTAGAACTCTATCAGGCCCGAATGACAAGATCTTATGATAAACTGGTGTGGGTAAGAACATTCCGTAAAGGAGATCTAGTCTTGATGCCGAAGCGACCAATATTGGAGCGTCATTCAGGTCCCAAATTCTCAGCCAATTGGGAAGGACCATATGTAATTGGGCAAGTGTATAAAGGAGGCGCCTATGTATTGGTTGATCCCCAGGGCAATGTTGTAATACTCCTATAAACGGGCAATATCTCAAAAGGTATTATGCCTGAAGTGAAAACCTCTGCAGACAAATGGACCAAGCCCGCCAAATGAGTGAAGTTGTCTCGAGCGAAAAGTGAGGTCCCCCAACTACCCACAAATTCCACAAAGGCCTCTCGCCATAAAATGGGCTTTGTTGGATTGTGCCATTAAACAATCAACACATGTATTTTGTTAAGTTTGTATCCTTAAACAATTAACACTAGCAAGCCTGTCCAGCCAGTCCTGAATATGAACAAACATGTTTTACATTTTGTACTTTAAACAAAATGCGGGCTTTGGTGTTGTGCCCACTTGAAACAACTACCACCGGTTTTGTCTTTCCTTCCGGTTTTGAAGAAAGGAGGGACTAGGTTTCTTCATTGTCCTTTAAACAATGGAGTGCCTAATGATGATGTCTCAAATAAAATTAACTCGAAGAAGATGAAATACAACCAGCAGTAGATGAGTCAACTAGTAAAATGTGAAAGACAACTAGTAGAACATGAAAGACAACAAGTACAAGTTGAATGGCAACTAGAAGAAGATAAAAGAGAACCAATAGAACATGAAAGTTAACCAATATAAGATGACAAACTACTAGAAGAAGATGAAATACAATCAGTAGTAGTTGAAAGACAACCACAGATCCTGAAATACAACTAGTACAAGATAAAAGACAACTAGAAGAAAGTGAAAAACAACGAGTAGAATGTGAAAGACAACTACTAGAATATGAATGACAACTAGATGAAGATGAAAGACAGTACAAGATGAAAAACAACTAGAAGAAGATGAAATGCAACTAGTAGAACATGAATGACAACCAGTACAAGATGGAAAGACAACAAAAAGAAGATGAAAAAGAACTAGAAGAAGATGAAATACAACTAGAAGAGGAAATATAACCAGTAGTGGATGAAAGAAATCTAGAAGGAGTTGAAATACAACTGACAACTAGAAGAAGATGAAAGACAACCAGTAGAATATGAAAGGCAACTAGAAGAAGATGAAAGAGAACTAGTAGAACATGAAAGTCAACCAATACTAGATGAAAGACTACCAGAAGAAGATGATATACAATCCGTAGTAGATGAAAGACAACCAGTACAAGTTGAAAGACAACTAGAACAAGATTAAAGATAACCAGTAGAACATGAAATACAACCAGTACAAAATGAAAACTACTACAAGAAAATGAAATACAATTAGTAGTAGGTGAAAGAAAACCAGTAGAACATGAAACACAATCAGTACAAGATGAAATTCAACTAGAAGAAGATAAAAGACATCTACAAGAAGATGAAATACAACCAGTAGTAGATGAAAGACAATTAATAGGACATGAAAGACAAACAGTAGAACATTAAAGACAACTAGAACAAGAAAGACAACAAGAAGTAGATGAAAGACAACCAGTAGAATGTGAAAGACAACCAGTACAAGTAGAAAAACAACTAGAACAAGATGAAAGACAACCAGTAAAAATGAAAAACAACTACAAGAAAAAGAAAGACAACAAGTAGAACATTAAAGATAACTAGAACAAGATGAAAAAAAACTAGAGGAAGATGAAATACAACTAGTAGTAGATGAAAGACAACCAGTAGAACGTGAAAGACAACCAGTAGAACATGAAAGACAATTAGTACAATTTGAAATACAACTAGAGAAAGATCAAAGACAACCAGTAAAACATGAAAGACAACCAGTACAAGAAGATGAATATAATCAATAGTAGATGAAAGACAACTAGTAGTATGTGAAAGACAACGAGTAGAATGTGAAAGACAACCAGTAGAACATGAAAAACAACCAATACAAGATGAAAGACAACTAGTAGATGGTGAGAGACAACTAGTCGAATATGAATGACAACTAGATGAAGATGAAATACAACCCGTAGGAGATGAAAGAAAACCAGTAGAACGTGAAAGACAACCAGTAGAACCTGAAACACAACAAGTACAAGATGAAAGACAAGTAGAAGAAGATGGAAAACAAATAGAAGAAGATGAAATACAACAAGTAGTGAATGAAAGACAACTAGGCGAAGTTGAAAAAACTACTAACAACTAGAAGAAGATGAAAGACAACCAGTGGAACATGAAAGACAATCAGTACTAGATGAAAGACAACTATACGAAAATGAAAGACAACCAAAACAAGATGAAAGACAACCAGAAAAAGATGAAATACAACTGGTTGTAGATGAAAGACAACCAGTAGAAAATGAAAAAACAACTATTAGTACTTGAAACACAACAAGTAAGAGATGAAAGACAAATAGAAGAAGATGAAAGACAACCAATAGAACTTGAAAGACACAATACAAGATGAAAAATAATTAGAAGAAGATGAAATACAACTAGAGGAAGACAAACTACAAGTAGAAGAAGATTAAAGACAAGCAGTAGAACATGAAAGACAACCAGTCAAGATTAAACACCACTAGAAGAAGATGAAATACAATTGGTAGTAGATGAAAAACAACTTGTAGAACATGAAACACATCCAGTAGAACATCAAAACACAACATTTAGAAGATGAAAGACAACCAGTACAAGATTAAATACAACTAGAAGAAGATGAAATACAACCGGTAGTAGTTGAAAGACAACATGAAAGACAACCTGTAGAAGATAAAAGACAACTAGAAGAAGATGAAAGACAACCAGTAGAACATTAAAAGACAATCGGTACAAAATGAAAGATAACTAGAAGAAGATGATAGACAACAAGTACAACATGAAAGAAAACCAGTACAAGATGAAAGACAACTAGAAAAAGAAGATGAAAAACAATGAAGACACTATACAAGATGAAAGACAGTGAAGAAGATGAAAAACAACTACTAGAAGATGAAAGACAACCAATAAAAATGGAAAATCAAATAGTACGAGATGAAAGACAACTAGTAGAATATGAATGACAAATATAGGACGACGAAAGAAAACCGGAAGAAGATCAAATACAACTAGAAGAACAAGAAAGACAACTAGTAGAACATGAAATACAACCATTACAAGATGAAAGACAACTAGAAGAAGATGAAATACCACCGGTAGTAGAAGAAAGACAACAAGTAGAACGTGAAAGACAACTAGTAGAACATGAAAGAAAATCAGAACAAGATGAAAGACAACTAGAACAAGATGAAATACAACCAGAAGTAGATGAAAGACAACTAGTAGAATGTGACTGCAAGTAATGAAAGACAACAAGTAGAACTTGAAAGACAACTAGTACAAGATGAAAAACAACTAGAAGAAGATGAAATACAACTAGAGGAAGACAAAATACAAGTAGAAGAAGATGAAAGACAACCAGACTCAATATGAAAGACAACTAGAAGAAGATAAAATACAATCGGTAGTAGATGAAACACAACCAGCACAAAATAAAAAAAACAACTAGAAGAACATGAAAGACAACTAGAAGAAGATTAAATACAACCCGTAGTGGATGAAAGACAACTTGAAGAAGTTGAAATACAACTAACAACTAGAAGAAGATGAAAGACAACCAGTACAAGATGAAAGACAACTAGAAGAAGATGATAGACAACTAGTAGAACATGAAAGAGAATCAGTACAAGATGAAAGACAATTTGAAGAATATGAAAGACAAGAAGTCGAACATTAAAGACAACCAATAAAAGATGAAAGACAATTAGTAAAAGATGAAAAACATTTCGAAGTCACTTTCCATCTGCCCACTGTCCTACAAAAACTCTGGGATTATATCAGACCATATCTCAAGATTCTCAACTGTTCTCAACTTGAAAAAGATGAAATACAACTAGAAAAAGATGAAATACAACTAGAAAAGAATGAAATACAACCATTAGTAGTTGAAAAACAACTTGAAGAAAATGAAAGACACAACATGAAAATCAACCAGTACAAGACGAAAGACAACTGGAAGAAGGTGAAAGACAACCAGTAGAACATAAAATACAACCAGTAGAACGTTAAAGTCAACTAGTTGAACATGAAAGACAACATGTACAATGTGAAAGACAAAAAGAAGATGAAATACAATCAGTAGTAGATGAAAGACAACAAGTAGAACGTGAAAGACAACCAGTAGAAAATGAAACACAACCAGTACAAGATGAAAGACAACTAGAAGAAGGTGAAAGACAACCAGTAGAACATGAAATACAACCAGTACAAGATGAAAGACAACTAGAAGAAGATGAAAGACAACCAGTACAACATGAAAGAAAAATATGTTCAATATGAAAGACAACTAGAAGAAGATGAAATACAACCAGTAGTAGATGAAAGACAAACAATAGAACGTGAAAGTCAACTAGTAGAACATGAAGGACAACCAGTTTAAGATGAAAGACAACTTGAAAAAGATGAAAACCAACTAGTAGAAGATGAAAGACAAATAGAAGAAGATGAAATACAACTAGTAGTAGATTAAAAACAATCAGACGGACATAAAGACAACCAGTAGAACATGAAAGACAACCAACACAAGATGAAATACAACTAGAAGAAGACGAATGACAACCAGTAGACCATGAAAGACATCCAATACAATATTAAAGACAATTAGAAAAAGATGAAATACAACAGAAGTAGATGAAAGACAAACAATAGAACGTGAGAGACAACCAGTACAAGGTGACATACAACTAGAAGAAGATGAAAGACAATAAGTAGAACATGAAACTAGTACAAGATGAAAGACAACTAGAAGAAGTTAAGGTGAAAGACAACAAGTAAAATGTGAAAGACGGTTAATAGAACATGAAAGACAACCAATAAAAGATGAAAGAAAACCTGTACAAGATAAAATACAACTAGAGGTAGAGAAATACAATAATAAGAAGATAAAGACAACAAGTAGAACATGAAGGACAACCAGTAGAATATGAAAGACAATTTGTCATGATATGAATTGTTGACTTATGTTGACCTTTGGCCTTGATTGTTAAACCTGCACATATTTTCAAACAGAGAAACTGTAAAATTCAATAATTATATGTTTTGAAATTAGTCAAATAGCACAGAAGATTGCTTACAACAACAATCTCCCCCTTTTGACGATTTGCAAAACATATAATACTAGCAATGCATAATGCTAATTCCCCGTGTATATAACAACGATTTTTTTTTTATTTTCTCGTGTTTCTTTGTGTTTTCTTTGTTTGTTTAATGGATTTAGTACCAATGCACCTTGCGTCTTCTCCCCCTTTTTCGAAATCGGACAAAAGGGAAGGAATAACACGTGATGGGGTACTCCCCTTAATTTAATAAAATTTGTAAATTAAGGCATAAAATAACAAATTATGCTAGCATTTTACAGTTTAAATTATGCACAGAGTATACTTTCATAAAGATTTTTAACAATTTAATTTTTAACTCTAGCATAGGTGCAATTAGTCATGATCAACAACAATTCAGATTTTTTTTTTTTAAGGGTTTTCATGTTCTAATGGCAACTTGGTCATATATTATATAAAATTCGGTTATATTATTGCCATAGCTTTACACCTTGTTTGGATGGAGAGTAGAGGAATTGAGGGAATGGAAAGAAAAAAAACTTTCCATCGAATCATGTTTGGTTGACAAAATATGTCGAAGGTGGGTACAGGAGGTGAAAGGTTTAACCTTGTATCATTATAATCAATAGAATCGATTTTCCTTCCAATTTGGGGTGTAACAGATGGAAAGTAATTTTGTTGCAAATATTTTTAGAACAAAAAACACAAATGCCCAACCCTATATCTTACCTATATAATTCTCATACAATTTTTTTGTCACAAATCTACAACAACCACCGAATTTTTCATTAACCTTATAAATTTTAATCAACCAAACAAGAAATAAGACACAAAGGAAAGTTAAATTTATTTTTTCTCATTAATCATCAAAACACAAAGAAGTTAAATATGTTAATCTTCCTTTCTATTCCATTCCATTCCCTTTTATTCTTCACCTCCCATTCCTTCCTCTACTCTCCATCCAAACAATGTGTTAGGGTAAAATACTTAATTATTGAGCAAGAAGTCAAATTAGCCTTGATGACTAATTATGATGAAGATTCTGATGTGGACATGGAGGAAATCATTGCCAACCACAACATCACCGACAAGTTTGCTATCGAGATTCTTAGAGAAGTGGCCAAGTCTCGGAACAAAAGGAAGGACTCAAGCGACGAGTCATCAAGCACCTGAAACAAGGTACATTTAAATTTTGGAGTAAATGGGTATGAATCCGAAAGTGAGTCCACTAGTAATTCATTAGAAACCAAGGAGACTCAAACCAACTCGTCAAATGATCTTACATTCACAAATGAATCAAGTATTTTTTGTAAGAAGAATCTAACTTCTGAAAATGAAAATAGGTTAAGAAAACTCCTAGATGTGGCAAATTCGGATTTGCTTGATAAAGAAGAAACTATACACAAATTGAGGTCTAAGATTCTTGAGCTTGAATCCAAGGCAAACGAGTTAGAGTCACATACTTGTAAGTCACATCTAGAAGATTTGGAGTCTATTAGACTAGAAGCTAATCACTTATCAGAAGAAAATAGGAATCTAAAAGTATCATATTCGATTCTAGAAGATAAACTTAAAAGTTGTGAACTTAAAATAAATGAATTACAAATGTGTAATAGTGTCAATAATTGTCAAACACATATATGTCAGAATGAGATTTTAAAGGTTAGAATACAAACACTAGAAATTGAAATTAAGCCTTTAAGGTCACCAAATGAATCAAGAAGTGTCATTAGGCTAGACCCATATTTTCAAGCGAGAGATCAACTAGAAGATCGAGAATTCAAGAAACTCGGTCTTGGATATGAGAAGGGTCAATCCTCATTGCAATCTAATCACTCGCAAAGCCATAAAAATAAAGGGGAACAAACTAAAATATTTGATGATAAAAAATTTACAAAACTTAAATTTGACAATAAAAAGTACATTACTTTTCAATCAAACAAAACACAACTTTTGATCCAAAAAAACCATAAAAAAACTACTTTGGAAATCAAAATGGAGTATGGTACTATAAGAATGTTGAAGAATGTTGTAAACATGAGACTCAAAGTAATTGGTCAACAAGAGGTGTTCCCCAACATCCTAAAAAGTTTGAGTTAACTAGGAACAAGAGTAAAAATTTGAAATATAAAAGTGTGAATAAATCAAAGTGGAATACAAAGAGTCAAACTCAAGAATCAAAATGGCCTTTCCACTACAATTTCAAGCAATGACCGAATTTGGAATCAATTGACCGTGCAACATTCCGTAAACCATCTCTTACTTTTTACATTACACACATCCGTGGAATGTATATTTAGGAAGAGAAGCAACATGTTGAATATTGTTTGCGTTTCTAAATCTAGAAAAGAATGAGAAGCAAGGAGACTATCTCCCCCAAAACTTAAAACTTCAAAATAAAATTAGGGGGATTTGAAACCAAGGTATGTGTTAGTTACTAATTTTTATTAACTAACATGTACTCTTGTAGGTGTGTTTGATTTCTTCTCACAAAGAAAATGTTTGGATCATTGATTTCTCACCATATGACCGGTGATAAATCTAATTTTAAAACTTTATAACCATATGATGGTGGATTGGTTACCTTTGGTAGCCAAAAACGAAAAGGTAAAATTATAGGAGTAGGTTTGGTTGGTAACCAAAACTTGACCATTAAAGATGTATATCTAGTAGATGGCCTTAATTTCAACTTAGTGTTAGTAAGTTATGTGATACCGGTCACCATATTAAATTTGACACTAATGTTTGCTATTTAGTTAGATCTTCGGATGACACAATAGTCTACACAGGTAAAAGAATAAAAATATTTATCATCTATATTTTACTCATTTTGAAGATGGCGAAACATGTTTGAACGCTACTGTTACCGATTCATAGTTATGGCATCGTAGACTAAGTCATGTAGTTATTGACTCAATTAAGAAACTAGTTAAACTAGACCTTGTTCGTGGTTTACCAAAACATAAAATTGAAATCGAAGGGTTGTGTGATACATGTGTTAAGGGTAAACAATTTAAAAATAGCTTTAAGTCCAAATATATAGTATCAACCACTCAACCTCTACAATTAATTCATATGAACCTAATTGGACCGGTTAGTACACCAAACTTGACTAAAAAGAAGTATGCATTTGTAATTGTGGACGATTATAGTTGATACACTTGGGTAATGTTCTTGCAAAACAAGAATGAAGCATTTGATAACTTTGTTATATTTTGTAATCGTGTTGAGAATGAAAAGGGATTAAAATTAAGTAGAATTAGAAGTGATCATGGTGGGGAATTTGAAAATGCACAGTTCGATGATTTTTGTTCTCAAAGGGGATACACCCAAGAATATTCGGCTCCTCGAACACCTTAACAAAATAGAGTAGCCGAAAAGAAAAACCGAACATTATTCCGAACCATGTTACATGAATATTTCTTACCTTATTATCTTTGGGCCGAAGCTTTTAATACGGCATGTTATATAGTTAATCGAGTAAATATTAGACCAATCTAAAGAAAACACCGTATGAATTGTGGAAAGGGTATAAACCTAATATTTCTTACTTTAGAGCATTTGGGTCAAAATGTTTTGTTCTTGATGAATCACAACGCCTTGCTAAATTTGATTCCAAAGCTATTGAAGAAATTTTTGTAGGATATTCAATGACAAGTAAGGCTTATAAAATATTCATTCCTCAACATCGTACTGTAATAGATTCATGTTAGATTTGATGAAAGTACTAACAAAATGGCCGGGGAAGGTATCTCTATTGTAGGTAATGAAGATCTAACCAACAATGAAGGTGACACTATAAACATTGAGAAAAAGCATGTAGACATACCACCAAATGTGAATACGAGTGTACCACCACTAATTACACCAATACATTGTGAATAAATTCATGTTGAACAAGATGCACACGAGTCACTACCAAACAAGGAGAGCATACCACCTCAAGATCAACTAGAGACACAAGAAGACGCATATCACATACCTGAAAACTTAAGGGAAGTTCCATCTCACCCTCTTACTAATGTTATAGGAGATCCTAGAGAACGTGTTAAAACTAGATCGGGTATAAATCAAATGATTGCTAATTGTGCGTTTGTATCTCAAGTAGAACCCAAAAACTTTAAAGAAGTAAATAATGAAGAAAATTGGATTTGTGCCATGCAAGAGGAACTCACTCAATTTGAACGTAATAAGGTTTGGAAATTGGTACCAAAACCAAAGGACAGCATGATAATAGGTACAAAGTGGATTTTCAAAAATAAAAGGGATGAAAATGGTAAGTTGTTAGGAACAAGGCTAGATTAGTAGCTCAAGGGTATACACAACAAGAGGGTATTGACTTTGATGAAACTTTTACATCCGTGGCTCGCTTAGAATCCATTAGAATGTTTTTGGCATATGTTGCTCATAAAGGTTTTACACTATTTCAAATGGATGTTAAAAGTGCCTTCTTGAATGGATTTCTAGAAGAGCTATGTACAACAACCACCCGGTTTTGTTGATCCAAGTTGTCCAAACCATGTTTATAAGCGCTATATGGTCTCAAACAAGCTCCTAGAGGATGATATGTTAGACTTAGTACCTTTCTAATTGAAAATGGTTTCACTCGAGGTAAGAATGACCCTATCTTGTTCACGAAAAAGAAAGGAAAAGAAATTTCAATTGTTCAAATATATGTAGATGATATTATTTTGGTTCAACTAATGGGGCACTTGCCAGAGAGTTTTCCAATTTGATGCATAGTGAATTTGAGATGAGCATGATGGGTCTACTTAACTTCTTCTTGGGATTGCAAATCAACCGAAGGAATTTTCATAAGCCAAACCAAGTATGCAAAAGAATTAATAAAAAAGTTTGGCATGTGGGATTGTAAGACTAGTCCAACACCCATAGCCACCGCTGCTAATCTTGGGCGTGAATTCAAGGGGAACTTCCATGGACATTACTCTATATCGAGGTATGATTGGTAGCTTACTTTATTTAACGGCTAGTAGACCCGATATTATGCATGCGGTGTGTCTATGTGCTAGATTTCAAGCTAACCCTAAAGATTCACACAAAGCCGTTAAAAGAATTTTCAAATACATCAAAGGTTCCTTAAACTTAGGATTATGGTATGGTAGACAAACAGACCTAGAGTTAGTAGGATACACGATGCCGACTTTGCCAAAGATCGTATAGACAGAAAAAGTACAAGTGGATCATGTCAATTTCTTTGTGGATCTCTCGTCTCTTAGTCAAGCCGTAAGCAACATCTGTCACACTCTCCACAACGAAAGCCGAATATGTCGCGGCCGGTCATTATTGCACACAATTATTATGGATGATTCAAACGCTAAAAGACTTCAAAATTAACTTTTGCAAGGTACCAATCATGTGTGACAATATCAAAGAATCCGGTCCTACATTCCAAAACTAAACACATAGAAATTCATCATCACTTTATTAGAGATCATGTTGAAAAAGGAGATGTTGAACTTGTTCATGTTGACACCCAAAATCTAATTGCCAATATATTCACCAAACCATTAAGCTCTAAACAACATAATGAACTCTGATTTAAACTAGGAATGTATCTCTAGAAGAGTGATTTCATATTAAAATTGCATCTAGAAAATCGATGTTCAGAGCATAGCAATCAATTACGTTAAATTAATCTTGAAAATCTGAGCAGGAACACCTATTTTCATTATTCCGGGGTCCAACCGTCACAGCAACCGTTGCCGCTTATTTAGTGCGTTAATTGTAATTTCATTATCAATCGTGTAATTTGTCTCTTCCGTTGCAACGGTTAATCAACCGTTGTAACTGTTGTCATCGATAGCCACCAATTCTGCTTGATTTCTTGCCTTATTTCTTGTTTTCATATTCAATTAATTCCAAATTTCATATATTTGATTCAAAATCTGTTGAAATTCTGACTTTCCATAGTACACCCATTCACTTTCCATATTGTTGCCCAAGAAATTCCTTAATTGAATAAAATCAAGTTTATTGCTCAATATGAAAAAATGTGAGATATTCATGAGATTCTCTAATTAGCCTATATATATTAACCTCCAATTTCTTCTCTTCATTCATAGCAGAATTTTTCCTCCCAAATCACTTCAATTACTCCATTTGTTATCTTCTACATCCACTCAATTCATCAAATATATCTTCTAATTGGTCCCACGATTCCACTCGCTATAAGGGACACTATTCCGACTATGAGACCGATGACGACTCCTCACCTATTGAGTACTACATTTGCCCTGCTTGTGGGAGAGATGGGCTTGCCAATAGGATGTTTATGTGCAACAAATGCAACGATTGCTACCATCCCAAGTGTGTGCTTCTCAACCCGTCGGCGACTAACGATAGTGACCCGAGGTACCGTTCTTAGGTATGTGCGGATTGCAAGTATCGCATTGAGATGAGCAAGAAGAGGAAGAGGGAGTCGGAAGAAGAATCAACCATGGAAGAGCATCCCAAGAAAGCGGGAAGCGAGGAAATTGAAGAGATTGAAGCTGAACCGAAGCCTAAGAAGAACTAGTCTCCTAGGCTTTATGTCTTCTGTTGATTGCTATGCATGTCTTTCATTTTAGTTATTGTTATTTGGATCATATTTTCCTTTGTTTTTATTCGCATGATGTATCTTAGGGCTTAAGTTAATATATTTCTATTTTTTCAAGAAAATCTTGCGTCTATTCGTCATCTCTTATCTCATGCAAATATACAAAATTTCCATTTAATTCTTCATGCGAATAAGGACATTAAAATAAAAAATAACATGGGTAATCACATATATTCAAATTCCAATGTTTACAATTGACATCAAATTAAATAAAGATATATTTTCAATATTATCTAATAAGAGAATAATTCAATCTGATCACATTCAACCTCTTAATAAAATCAATAACCTATAACTTTAATAAATTTGAGTATAAGACTCTATTTAACATATATTGAACAATATTAAATTTCTATATTCTTGTGTAGTGCATGCGTGCTTTCATTGCCATATTATTTTTATTTGTGCTTTAATTGCTATTTTATTTATTATTCCTTAATTTACAATTTTATAAAATTAAGGGGGAGTGCATGAATTGAGGGGGAGCCCTCTTCATTTTCATTATCGTAATATTTATTCACCCTTTTGACCATTTTCAAAAAGGAGGAGAGATATTACAAGTTCATTAAATTGGTATTCATAAACACCACACAAGTGAAAGAAAGCAAAAACAAAAATTTCAACACGATAATAATGCAAATTGGTTATATCTGTTGCTCGATGCCTTGACCTACGAGTGTGCATATCCTCCATATTTGGAATTTTGAATACTGTATTTCCCACAAAATGCACACACTGTTGGATTGTGCCATAATCTACTTGTTTGTTTGACTAGATTTGCAAAACATATATTCATTGAATTTTATAGTTTTGTGTCTTGAGATATTGTGCAGGTTCATGACGATATGAATTGCTAAAGTACACATCAATGATACATGATGAATTGCAATAATTAATCAAGGATGAGTCATGAAGAACCAAGCATTGGAGCTAGAAGCATAATCTCGAGATTAGGTTTAGAAATCTGTAAATTGGTAAAGTATGCTTGAGAATGAGGTATTTTACCTTAATCGTTGTAACGGTTAAATAACCGTTGCAATAGAATAATTCAAACACAGCCAAATCGATTTATTCCGTTGTGATAATCGTTGCAACGGTTACCCAGAATTTCCAGAGAATAACCGTTGTGACAACCGTATGGTTAACAACCGTTAGAGTTTCACAGGCAGCCAAACCTATAGTTTGGTGGCAACTGTTGTAACGGTTAATCAACCGTTACAACGGTTAAGACCAAATACCTGATTTTGTACAGTTCCATATAAATAGAAACAAAATCTAGGTTTGGATTATCACTTTAGCCGCCCACAATTGCAATATTCTGAATTTCTTTCAGATCTAGAAAAAGTCATTGTTGTTTGTGCACACAATTCAATATTCATACACTAATCTCAAGCATACTCAAACATAATCAATATCTTATAAGAAGTATAGTGATCCTTGAGTGATCATCTTGTTTGATTCATACACTTGAGCCTTTACGGCTCGTGAGCCATTTCCGTGCTCGGGCCTGTGACTTTCTAAGATTTGTAATGGCTCACCGGTTCCATCTTGTACTCCTTTTTCATTGGGTAAAGAAAGATGCGTCATCTCGAAGGTCGTGAAGCCCCGGAGACGTAGGCGTTAGTGCGAACTCCGTAAACAACTCTCGTGTCAAGTGTCTCTTAACTCTTCTATTTACTTTACGCACACTTGCTTAGTTTAACGTTATTCAAGTTTCTGTTAAGAATAACGTACGCACGATAGTTATAATAAATTAGCTTTAAATTTTAAAAGGCCCCGTATTCACCCCCCTCTATGTGCCTTAGGGACAAACACACACTTCTTGGAATAATGATTCCCATCCACTATCCCTCATTTCTTGCAATCGATGTTTAGCAATTTCCACCATACACATAGCATTCACCATATCTTGATCTTTGCATTGCAATAATTGGGACAGATCATAAGTGATGGCTAATGAATTTCTCATGACATGACAATTGAAAAAGAACTCAAAAGATAGCATAGATTCTACCAAACCAGTCGCCTCTCCTCGTTGTTCGGGAAATGCTCCATCCCGTTCTACTTCCTCAATTACATCTATTGTGGCTGAAAATAGTGTAATAATGCTATTGAGAGCCTTGAAATGAGAACTCCATCGGGTATCACCTACATGTGAAAAAAAATAAGAAAACAAAAATAAGAAGAGCATCAAACTTGCAAAAATAATGATTGTTATTAAATGAAAAGAGTGTCACCTTCACGTGTAAGACTCGTTTCTTGGTTCAAACCTCTTCCGCTTAGGGCCTCATAATGTGAAATAGCTTCCACCATTTCAATTCTCCACTTCTCACGTAACCGATCACGCCTTTTACAAGATGCACAAGCAACATTGAGAATGCTAAAGACCATTTGGAATAGTAAGGCAACTTTAGAATGACTCGCAACAAGACATAGGTGAAGTTGATGGGCAAAGCAATGCACGAAGTATGCGGTACTATTTTTCTTCATGATCAATGTCTTGAGACCATTGAAACTAGCTCCATTGTAACCTTGACCACGCAATCTAGAGAAAGATAGACCATACTTACCTAATAAATCCTCAAGTGCCGCTTTCAAAGACAACATAGTCTCAGAAACATGAACGATACCTAAAAACCGTTCAACAACAGAACCTCTATTGTTCACAAAGCGAATCACAACTTCCATTTGTTCCTTGAATGAGACATCTCTTGACTCATCAACTAAGACAACAAACAAATTATCGCCAAGCTCTGCATTATTTCCTTGGTTGTCTCCTCTGCAGCAGCATTAACTATCTCCTTTTGGACATCAGGTGAAGACAACTTTAGGTTTTGGGAAGCCTTGTCTAGAATCACCTTGTTTATATGTTCATTATGATCTCCTAAAAACTTCAAAAGTTCAAGGAAATTTCCTTTATTGCTAGAGCTTTCGGACTCGTCATGCCCACAGAATGCCAAACCTTGCTTTGCAAGAAATCAGGCACAATCTACAGATGCATTTAGTTATACCCGATAATCTATCTTTTGCCTAACAATTTGTTTCTCAAAGACCGTTTGGATGCATTGTCTCTGGTTCAACAAATTCAAACATTTTCTCCAAGCCTGATTGTGCCAGCTATTTGTATCACCAACATGTTCATCAAACCTTTTCTTATTTTTCCAATTTCTATAACCCTCTCCTACAAAGTTGGTCCTTCCACCTGATCCCAGGTTTTCTGGTCTAAAGAGATAACAACAAAGGCAAAATGTCGCATCTTTATCGATGCTATATTCCAACCAAGAGCCATACTGATCAAGTTTAAACAAATCTTTGTTAAATCTTCTCATTGTACCCCCTATATCTCTTTGGGGAAAATCATGGTTGTTAGGTTGACATGGGCCTTTTGCTAGATAAGATCGACGAATTCTGTTATGCTCATTTGGATTATATTGAGATATAGGTGGCCTTAGGGCAGGATCAGAGGAAGGTTCTTGTTCAACAATATCAACCTCATGTGATTCTTGTGAAGGTGAATCAATTGGAGGTTTAGATGTCTTCTTATAGTACTTGTCCATCTTTGATACTCTAATAGACAAATTTAAAGAAAAAATGATGAATCATAGGGTAGTTGGATATAAATAGAAATCAGGTAAACATAAATCAATTTAATCTCTAAAATCGGGTATAGAATTTAGGGTTCAACTCTAAAATTGGATAATAAAAGAAATCAGGTAATAACTAATAAATAAACAATTTAGGGTTCAACCCTAAACAAAAAAATTATAGAATCAACCTAAATCAGGTATAAACAGAGAAATCAAGTATGAATAATCAATATACTTGAGTCGGGTAAAACAAAAATTAAGTACGAAATATAAAAATAAACAATACATGACTCAATTTTACTCAATTTAATCAATTTATAAACAAAAATCAAATAGAGTTAGGGTTTGAATCGCCTTCATACCTCTTATCACACCTCCGTTTGAGCAGTCTTCTCGCCTCCGCTAAGCCCTAAGCCGCCTCTTTTTTTCTTTTTGGAATCGTTCCTTTCTCCACTGGATTCGTCATTGTTGTGATTTTTTCCAAATCAGCGCACAAACAGAATCGGTTTGGATTTTTTTTCTAAATAGGTACGTTGCTGCTGCTCCTATAGGAAAATTAATAAGAATTGGGCTGTTGGTGCAATGGGGGTGGGCTAAAACAGGGGGAGGCAATTAATAAATCAGAGGTAGGCATAAGGTTAGAATCAGTATAATCGGTAACTAAATTTCAATTTCCAGGGGTTGGCAACTGCCTACCCCTCCCTGGAATGAATTGGCTCCGCCTCTGGACATGGATACAAGAAGGGTAAAACCTCATTTGAATTCAATAATAAAAAAAAATGTCAACAATATGAATTTAATAGCAAAAAGGATACTTCATATAAAACATATAAATCTAAGAA
Source organism: Carex parvula (assembly GCA_025461045.1). NCBI lineage: Eukaryota > Viridiplantae > Streptophyta > Magnoliopsida > Poales > Cyperaceae > Carex > Carex parvula. The sequence goes on from JAJGRW010000835.1 coordinate 224,520, forward strand.
AAATCTAGCATTTAATTCAAAAGAATCAAATAAAAGTTATTTTAAAAATCAAGATGAAGTATGGTGTTATAGAAGTTATAATGTTCCCCGACATTCAAAGAAAATTGAGTCTAATGCTAACAAACATAGGAACACAACTTATAAAGCATTAAATAAAAGAATAACGATCGTAGAAAATATGAAATTGATAACAATTCAACCAAATAAGATACTCTCGTTCTCAAGAGCTTAAAGGATCTCGACATTACAACTTCAAGCAAGGATCAAGCCTAGAACATCTAAATCCACCAACCAACCGCAAATTATCTTCAAAATTTTGTAATTATTGTTGTAAACTTGGACACACTTCGGTGGAGTGTAGGTTTAGGAGGAAGAACAACATGTTGAATGTTGTTTGGATGCCTAAATCTAGAAAAAAATAAATAGATGGGAATTTATCTCCCCAATAAATCTCAACTTCAACACTATTAAGAGGGAGATAAATGCATGACATATGCTAGTACTCTTTGCTAGTGTATATCGAAACGTATATGGTTCATCAAAATTTATTTAAGGAAATGTTTGAATCATTGAAATTTATGTGTGCAAATTTAATTAGAGGAGGGATCTAGTTACCACAACTTTGAGTTACAACAAAGTTACCACAACCATGTTTTACATTTTCAAAGTCCAAATCGTCGATCCAAACCGTGCAACATGATCTCCACAATAAAATGCGCTTTCAGATCAAATTTTACATTTTTGAATTTTTTTACTATTTATTAAGATGGGTACAAAATTCAATGGTCTGAATTTAACTAATTTTTGTAAAATACTTAATAAATAGTAAAATACATAAAAGTGTATTTTCTACCAACAAGTTAAATATATATGCTTCCTATGTGCCAAGAAATATATTCGTTCAAGCTAATTATTTTTCACCATTGATAATAGCGAACTTAGAAATATTATATGTAGATAAGCTTCACTATGACATTCCATATGATATTGTTCGCTGTAGATTGAATGAACAAAGTTTCACCACAGCCTAAGCTATGGAGTTTAAACCCTATTCAATCTCTTGGACGAAGGTTGCAAGTGCACAACCTTGTCTTTGTAGATAGAACGGGTGTCGATCCTCAGGGACGGACTATTTACTGAATTTTAACTAATCCTAGCTAGGTACTAGAAGTTGAATGATTGGGTTTTGTTTAACTAATCCTAAGTTTTATGAACAAGTGAACAAATGAGACAAAAGAATGTATGAACAATTTCAATTATCAATGTATGAACAAGTATGAAAGAATCAACTAAATGTTTGTATTTTGTACTATGGTATAAAGGGGCGTTTCAAGGGTTTCAGATTTCATCTTCAACTTTGCTGCTCAAGACCTGTCACGCGACCCGCATGCTCTCGCATGCGACCCGTATGACGCGACCCGCATGCTTTCGCATGCGACCCGCTTGGCCTTAAGCGCCCTGGACCTGGCACGCGACCCGCAAGCTGTGGCTTGCGACCCTCGTGATGCGACCCGCGTGATATGTCACGCGACCCGTATGGCCCTTGAGCTGAGTCTGCACATGTCAGAAACTTGTTGTTTAAGTCGTGTAAGGCTAAACTGACCGTACCTAGTGTCACTGAACCTCAACTTTCGTGTGTTGGCTTAGCAGACCTGGTTTGGAATTGCAATTTCACCTTCTCAAGTCTAATCAAGCTGTTTGATCTAAACCTAAGTTCTCGATTCTTTTTACTAAAGGTATCTACAAGCTGAAGTAGGAACTTTCACCTTTTGGCTACTCATTGATCTACAAGCTGAATAGAAACTTTCACCTTTCGGCTACTCATTGACCTCACCTTTCGGTTCTCAGACCTACCTCAGGTACTTAACCTAATTTGCAAGAAATATCAAGCCCTTGGTACAAGAAGAAATGCCAAAGGCATTCAACAGTAAGCAATCAAGAATCAAACAATTCAAATCAAGCAATCTCAAATAATACTAGAATCAAAGAAACACGAAATAACAATAAGAATCAATCCATACGCATCATCAAACAAAGTATCAGACTACAAATCCAAACACTCGAAACTACAGTATCTACTCAGACATCAATGAAATCAAAACAAGAGAGAGAGAAAAAAGGCAAATCATAGTGAGAGAAGAGGTGATGAAGAGGATTGGAGCTTCAGATTGAGTCTTCTCCTTCGAATCGCCTCCTCCTCAGCTCCAGATCGACTTCTCCTCTTCAGATCGCCTTCTCCTCAGCTCCCAATCGGATCTCCTCTCTTTCTGGATGAAAATCGGATTAATGGATGATCCCTTCTGTTACCAGGCCTGCAGTATATATAACTTCCTTCGTGGGCCTTAATTGGGCCTGGCTCAGCTGACTCGACGCGACCCGCATGAATTTCCATGCTACCCGCCTCAGGTGGCGCGGATGCGAGCTGTGAGGGTCGCGTCTGAGGTCGCTTCGTCTGGGCTGCTATGCGACCCGCATGAGGTGGGACGCGGGTCGCGTGGGGGAAGTCAGAACTCTGCCTTTTTGCCTGTTTTCGCCTATATCCTGCAAATTAACCACAAAACTGCCAGCAGTACCATATTCTATTGAAAATCAATATAAACTATGCAATTTAGTGGTCAAAAGCATAAGGTCTGGTTCAGAAATAGGACGAAATATTAGATGAAATATAGACATATCAGATATATCTATTATATTCTTATCTCATGCAAATATACAACACTTCCACTTAATTATTCATGAGAATAAACAATTACAAAATTAAAAATATAATGGCTATTCATATATATTATATTTCAATATCTAAATTGACATCAAATTGAATATAAATATAATTTCAATATTATCTTTTGAGAGAATAATTCAATTTGATCAATTTTAAAATAATTAAGTTAATTAAAACCTATAACTTCAATAAATTTGTGTATAAGACTATATAAAATATAATGCACAATATTAAATTTCTACATTCTTGTGTAGTGCATATATACGTGCTTTAATTGCCATATCATTTTCATTTGTACTTTAATTGCCATATTTTTTTATTTATTATGCCTTAGTTTATATTTTTATAAATTTAAGGGGGTGCATGAATTGAGGGAGAGTCCTCTTCATTTTCATTATTGTAATATTTATTTGCCCTTTTGACCATTTCCAAAAAGGGGGAGAGATATTACAAGTTTGTTAAATTGGTATTCGATAAACACCATACAAGAGAAAGAAGCAAAAACAAAAAATTTCAAAATTTTGAATTTGTGGGAATATCCAATTTATGCACTCACGTAATATATATGTTTTGCAAATCGTCAAAAGGAGGAGATTGTTGGATTGTGCCATAATCTACTTGTCTGTTTGACTAGATTTGCAAAACATATATTTGTTAAATTTTACAGTTTCGTGTCTTTTGAGATATTGTGCAGGTTCATGACGATATGAATTGCTAAAATACACATCAAGGATACATAATGAATTGCAATATTAATCAAGGATGAGTCATGAAGAATCAAGCATTGGAGCCAGAAGCATTATCTCGAGATTAGGTTTAGAAATCTGTAAATTGGTAAAGTATGCTTGAAAATGAGGTATTTTACCTTAATCATTGTAACGGTTAAATAACCGTTGCAATAGAATAATTCAAACACAGCCAAATCAATTTATTCCATTGTGACAGCCGTTGCAACGGTTATCCAGAATTTCCAGAAAATAACCGTTGTGACAACCATTGCAACAGTTAATAGCCATTAGGGTTTCCTAGGCAGCCAAACCTATGATTCGGTGTTAACCGTTGTAACGGTTATTCTACCGTTGCAACAATTAAGACCAAATTTTGCACAGTTCTCTATAAATACAAACAAGATATAGGTTTGGATTATCACTCTAGCCGCCCACAATTGCAACATTCCGAATTCTTTTCAGATCTAGAGAAAGCCATTGTTGCTTGTGCACACAACTTCAATATTCATACTACAATCTCAACCATACTCAACCACAATCAATCTCTTGTAAGAAGTAGAGTGATCCTTTAGTGATCTTCTTGTTTGATTTACACATTTGAGCCTTTAGTGATTGTGAACCATTTTCGTGCTCGGGCTGTGTGACTTCCTAAGCTTTGTAAGGGCTCACCGGTTCTACCTTATACTCCTTTATCATTGGGTAAAGAAAGGCGCGCCATCTCGAAGGTCGCGAAGCCCCAGCGACGTAGGCGTTAGTACCGAACTCCGTAAATAACTCTCGTGTCAAGTGTCTCTTAACTCTTCTATTTACTTTACGCACACTTGATTAGTTTAATGTTATTCGAGTTTCCGCCAAGAATAACTTATACACACGATAGTTGAAAGTACTTAGCTTTAAATTTTAGAAGACCCCGTATTCACCCCCCTCTAGGTGCCTTAGGGACCAACAACCTGAATCAACTAAATCTGTAGTGGGTGTTGTAGGTGCTTCAGGAGTCGGAGTAGGCCGGGACAAGGGACTATGTGGCACGTTGACTTTGAGCGGCACAAGCATAGTTCCTGCATTCTGCTTCCTCCTCCTTTGGTACACTCTCAGCTCCCCTTGAGTCTGAATCCCACCACCTTGTGGTATTTCCTCATTTTTCGGCTCATCCTCAACTGATTTTTCCCTCACGACATGACATTGGATTGACTCCACATTAACCAATCTCTCACTATCACTACTCTCCCCCTCTCGCCTCATACCTCCAGGATCGAGCGAGTCATCAAAGGGTGAGGTCACATCTATGTTTACAAACAATTGCCTCTCTACCGGGCTCCAACACACATAACCCTTCTGCATTACCTAGTAGCCACAAAGACACACCTCACAGCTCTGGGATACAGCTTCCCCACTGTTGGTCTGTTGTCCTTCACAAAACATACACATCTAAACACCTTTAATGGAAGAATTCCTCCATTATCACCTTTCAATATTTCACATGGAGTTTGCCACTCTAACACTCTTGAGGGCATTATGTTGATCAATTGGGCGGCTGTCAAGACGGGTTGCCCCCACAAGTGCTTTGGGACATTCATCGAGCTACCTCCAGGAGGTGTCTGTTTTTTCTTTCCGTTACCCCATTCTACGTTACCTCAAAGTTCGCTGGTTGATGGCTCAGATTCAAGAACGTAGGGAAAGTGGTCTGAACGATGAGGATAAAGAAAATAGAACATTAGAATTATATCACCAAAATGAAAAAGCAAATTTTACTGTATGTAATGTTTAGGAAGTTTAAAGAAATGAACATTTGCAACTTACAACGTTTATTCCCTTGCAGACAAAAAGTTTGTTACCATGAAAGCAAATTGCTTGAAAAACTCGCCTCTTGAAACCAGAGCTGTGTAAAGGCATGTAGTTTGGTGTTGTATCCCTTGAGTCGACAGGTACTCTTCAAACGCCTTGTTTGTGTACTATGTTCCATTATCAGACCTCAATACCTTCACTACTACTCCGTATTGAGTCTGAATTGTCTTGTGAAAATCTCTAAAACAAGCAAGCACATCACTTTTGTTTTTCATCAGATATAACCAAGTAACACGAGAAAAATAATCAATGAAAGTCACAAAATATCTATAACCATTCATAGAAGTTGTAGAACAAGGTCCCCATACATCTGAGTGAATCAAATAAAAAACACCAGAACTCCTATTACCCTAGCTTACATAAGAGCTTCGGGTATGCTTGCCAAACACACACGCATCACACACAAGTTTCTGTTTATTAGCCTTTTCGTACAAAGAAGGATACAAAAGACTCAAAATTCCAAAAGAAGAATGTCCCATGCGCTGATGATGCAACAACAACTCATCCTCCATACTCCTACCAGATCCTCCCACACCTGTCTTCTCAACCATGGATGTCAGTGCTGAATCCATCCCCTCTCTCTCCTTGCATGGCCTAGGACAAGCCTTGCTCAGGTGCCCCACTTCTCCGCAGTTGTAGCACCTGCGAGTGTCCCCCTGAACTCCTGTCATACATGAGTTCGAGACTACCAATGCTGAACGCATCCCCGCACTTCTATTAGCCTCGGAGTGCAACTTCATGCGACTCTCCTCCTGCATCATAGCCGCAATTGCCTCCTCGAGTGGGGGAATCTTCGTCTGGGCCAGGAGCACTGCTCTCCTCTGATCAAACACCGGATTGACTGCATAGTCCTCTCCTGAGAGCGGATCTCTCCACTCTTGCACTATGGATCCTTACAACTCATCCTCGGCGAGAAGTGATCATAGTCTGCCCAAAGTCTCTCTAGATCTATGACATACTCTTGGATCGTCCTGTCTCCATGAACCACCGCATCTATCTCTCGCTTGATCTGGAATACACACATATTGTTCTCAGCTCCCAAATAGGTCCTCCACAGTTTGGTCCAGATGTCCTACACGCTCTGAATACCATCAACTGTCATAGCAATCGACTGGACCATCGAGTTGAGCAACCACGTGTACAACAACATGTGTGTAGCTTTCCAATCCTCCCACTCAGCTGTGTCCTTTTTCGGCTCTTTCTTCTCTTATGTTAGAAAGCCATCGAGACGCTTTCCTGCTAAGGCACATGTGATCCGTCGTGACCAACTCAGGTAGGTCCCTGGTTCATCTAGCTTCATGTCCACCGGTGGGAGATTCAACTTCGTCAGTGGTTGTCCCGATGTCGAGACCTCGGATGCCCTCATGAATCTGATCAAAGCCTTCATCTCCTCCTCATCTAATTTCCCGAAGATTTTCTCCATCTTTCCAACCCGTGCTTGATCTCCTTACATCTATCGCACGAGTCTAGATCCTCTAACGATCTCTAACGATCGATCGCCGATCTTCCTCCTTTTCTTTATCGGATCTTGATCCTTCGATCCATCAAGATCGAATCTTGATCATCTCATCTCTTCCTCCTTCATCGAGGTCTGTGGGGTATCGCCCCCCACTCGGGCTTGTTTCAGCCGGCGGACAAAGGAAGGGAGGCGGCGACGAGTGAAGGGGAGAGTTACTGTAGCAGTGGAGGTACTATAGCGGCAAAGGTGGAGTTACTGTAGCGGCGGCTACCGTAGCGGGTGAGAGGTGGTTAGGGTTTCGACTCTGATACCAGATAGAAATGATTTGCTAAAAAGTGATTCTTTATTGATTAACCTCTTTGGTTTATATAGGTCTTACAATCTTACAAATAAGTCCCTAGTCTATTCCCTAATTCCTATTTACCAATAGGCCCTTGAAACAACTACAAATCTCAACAAAAATAATGAGAAAATTTTATGTTTTCATATCAATTATGTTTGATTAATTCTTCCCATTTTCAGAGCCTGAATGCAAAGATAGACAATCTAGAACATTAAACCAGAGTCCAACCTGGCTCTATTTTTGTTAACTAAAAGTAGTTCATGCTGTTTTTAGCAAGATTTACTTTAACTTAATGAAGTTGAAACAGTTTTTTCAAGTAGCAGGCTATGGCCTGAAGTTGAAATTTTTTAGTATCAGTTTAATCCAATATCAGCACAAGCTGACCATCATTGCTCTATAATCTGTCAATTTTACACCAGGAAGCTGTATTCGCAATGAAATTTTACATAGATAGCAAGGGGATGCAGGCCTACAACACAACTAACATTTATGATATATGTACAGAAATTGTTAAATCTATACTCAGAAAACTCTCAACTTTACGAGTTGTAAAAGAAATAGCCTTGAAAAGAAATTCACAAGTCCTAAACCTAGAAGGTGAGGTAAGTCTTGATCATGGTGGAGCCAGTAGGATCAGAAAGGAGGTGCTTGACAAGGCGCATCCTCATACTATTAGGTGCAATAGCAAACATGTAGAATGCAAACATAATTAGGTCTACTGAAGAGAGTGAAGAGCCAAGAAATCCCCACCACATCCTGGATTTCACAAATTAACGAAACAAACAATTAGATAAAATAAAGGTAAATTTCTCTTCCAAGGTCATTAAACTATGCCCCGTGTTACAAGTCATGAATAAATTACTAAGTTTCTAATATGTCCCTGCAAGGTTGCTGAGTTTGTGTCTGTTCGAATCAGGTAAAAATTAGGATGAATTGTAAAATACAAATGGATAGTTTTGATCGGTGGCACTGCATAAAGGGGAAAAGAGTTAAACTGTGCTAAGCATGTACCGTACCAATATCTTAAAGTAAGCATAAACAGAAGCTTATCCTAAGGTACTGGTACAATAGCTGCTACCTGCCCAGTCAGCAATCATACAGGGTAACCATGAGCATATAAATTCCGCAGGATGTATGGTATATTTAGGAACATGAAAAAGGAGGCTTATAATTTGAATAAAGATTTTGCCATACCAAGTAGGCAATCGGAAAAAGGTGAGAAAGAAGCTTCTGATTCCTTCAATATCAAGCTGTGTTATCAATGCTAAACCAAACAAGAAAAAGGCTCTTTGCCTCTTCCTCTCCTGTGGCCATAGCGCTTTCCATGCTAGTCACATAAGTTACATAATAATTACATTAATTCACAAGAATAAAATTGTATAGATATTACAGAATTGAGCTTTGGAAGGTTGTTGTAGTACCTAGCATAGAAGGGATTGGAGTCTTTTGAAGTGCCAAATTATGTCTAAAGTCAGAATCTTTTTTCAAAATGCTAGCTAACACCGATGCATATTTTGGAGCTTCTGAAAGAGATCGCACCACTGAGTACCCTGTTAATCCATAAACATCATTAGTACTCTGCACTATGAATTATTGGAATTTGCTAATTATTACAAAAGGATGTGATTATCTTTTTCTTATAATTCCCTTCTATGAAATATCTCTCTGATTCACTGATTGGATGCTGGAAGAATTAAATAACTTTCAGAAAGATGGTTCAAAGTAATTTGATTTTAATTGTACCTGTGGCAGGATGGACCATACTAGCTGCAGCCCCAAATGCTAGGTTTTTCTGGTCTGTGTTTGGTAATGATCCACCGACAGGTATATACGACCACTCCTGTAAAAAATTAACATAGTAAGTACAAAAATAAGGATCCAAAATATGCATGACAGCATGAGAAATGAGTGGCGCTAACCTCTTCATATACTTTAAGTACACGAATGCCCATGGAATCCAACCGAGACATCAGTTTTTTCTTCAATAGATCAAATGGCATTGCATCTCTTGAAGCTAGGCATGTTTCCTACAAACAAACTATACCAGTAAATAACTAAAATATGTATAATACAATAATGAACAGAGCAAGTTTAATTGACAAAGCACCTCGAAGAAGACTCGAGTGGATGACATTGACATAGCATAAAGAAAAGTTGGGTTCCCTGCTGCATTAAATGAAAACTGGTCTTTCTTCTTTTCATGATCTCTGTAATCCATGAAAACCATTAAGTTGGGGTCATATGGATTATTCTCCACCTGAAAATGTGCTAAAAGATTTTAATGGAAATTTAAGAAACAGAGTAGGAGCTAAAGAAAAAATAGATTGGAGAAAAAAATACGGAAAATAAACCTCTACTTCAACGCCATAGGCAGTCTGTACAGAAACGCGGGGTCCACCAACCTCGTACTGTAGGAGCCTTCCAGAAGCAGCTCCAGATGCAACAGTTGCAAGCCTGAATATTTTCTGATATAAATATTAAAATGACAATCTTTTGTCCTTTAAAATTTAAAAAATATTAAGTCTGGTGGTACAAGTATGTTTACCTGCATGGGATCTCATTCTCTTCCTCGCACACCACCAGGCTACATCCATTGTTTGATTCAACTATTTTCTCAACTCTAGAATTAAGGTACTTGACACCCGACTCACAACACCTAATACAAAATGAAGTAATGCAACGAAAAATAAGTATCTTGAATAGCAGATACTAATCATTATATATATATATATATATATTAGCTAATTTAAATTTGATTAATGCCATTAAATAACAATATACCTTTTTACTAACTCTTCATGCAAGAAATCACGGTGAACTCTCCCATAAGCCCGGCCAATAAAAATCGGCTTATCACTGTCTAAATACACGATGGTATCCTTCCACACGTGTTCAATGCAACTTTCTAGTCCAAGATCTAGCAATGTAAAACAAAAGATCCAACGCACATTATGCACAAATCATATTCTATTATATGCTAATTACAGTTAAGTGTCTCATTTAAATTTAGATTTGTAAAATTACCTTTAAATTCGTCTTCCCATACACCATAATTATTTGTGAAAGGAAGGTCGGGTCCTATTAAGCCGACATTAAGCCCTTTTTTGGCCGATTCTGCGGCCAGAGAAAGGCCGGCTGGACCACAGCCAATCACCACCAAATCCAGTACTTGTTCCTTACTCGATATAGGCACCAACTACAAGTGAATTTAGATAATTATAACATCAGTACCATATTGACTTGTTCTGATTGAAACATACTTGATACTGTTAATACAAAGCACTACTGAATATAACCAGGGGTGGAGCTATGTATGGTGAATGGGGGTCGATTGACCCCATTATTTTCCAATTTTTTTGTATATTTATATGATTTTATATATAATTTAGGATAAAATGCTACCGGTATTGTCAAATTGACCCCATTCAGCATGAAAATTTTTATATAATTAACAGGGGCGGACCCAGAGTATTCCAGGGGGGCAGCCCCTGGATTTTGAGTTTTAGTGGAGATTTATCGGTTCCGACCGACTTTGCCCCCTCCCTGAATTTTTTTTTGGCCCCCTCTGGACATTTAATTTGTAATTCGGGTTAAATTTAGAGTTAAAATTAAAATAAATCTGTTAATTTTGATTGGTAATTAGAATTATAAGTCAGAGCATCAGAAATTACAAGTCAAAGCATTGAAAATATAAGTTAAAGTATTGTTTTTTATCGAGTACCCAATTGGTTAAATCCGATTATAAGTCAAAGTATAAGTTAAAGTATAAGTTAAACCCGATTCAATATTTTTTTGCCCCCCCCTACGAAAATCCTGAATCCGCCCCTGCTGATTGACCTCCAATCTGTATTTGACCCCCATAGATTAAAAGTCTGGCTCCACCCCTGAATATAACAGTTCTCTGCCTTTCTCAAATCTCAGTTTCTACACTTATCCTGGTATTTTGATACCCGGATTTCACTTAGTTATTGTTACCCAAAATAGACTTTCAACAATGGCTATAAGACATGTGAAACCAATTCAGACAGGAACATACCCATATTTAAAGACTTTATCGAATTTGTAATACACTAATTGTTCAATGTATAAATGTATCAATGACATGTGAATCCCGCCAGAAAACTCTTTTTTTCCCATAGAAATACATTGTCTGCATGTCCAATTTTGAGATCATTTAGTTGGTATACAGATCGGAGAATTTGCATCCCTGAGATATCTCAAAATTTGAGTTAATCTTTGGAAAATCTGGATCGTTTAAATCCATTCTGCACAGTTCTCAAAGCAGCAATTATACTGCACCATCTATGTTGCATGGATACGGGTATGTGTATCGTATCGGATACGATACGGGATACGGCGATACAACAATTTTCAACACGGTACGGGTATCGATACGGCAATACGATACATATCGGATACGGGTATGGGACTATATATGAAGTATCGGGGTAACATAGTGCACCATGAATTCTGAATAGGCACCGTATTAGATATGGCCTGACTTTAGATAAACTGAAATCTTCAGTGATTTCATAGAATACGGACTCCAGATTTGATATGTACAGTAGTTAGATGCGGGTGTGTCATGTGTGTAGCCGAGGCAAAGATAGTTCATCTTGGTTTTTTAGAAGGAATAGGGTTAGACACAAATTTACTAGTTTTGTTGCTATTTTGTTGGTTGTATTCAACTTATTTCAGAAATGAAAGGGGCTTTATGTCTTATTTCAAAAAAAAAAACAGAAGAAAAAAAAAATACATTGTGCCTATGGTTTGGAAGTCCAACTCCTAAGCAGCGAGTGGCAGATAAGTATTCTCCCAGGTACTGTAAAAGATTCCCCTCACTTTACGGCTTGAGATTTACTTCCAACCGCTTTGAGATTCGGGCTAGTGCAGGGGCAGTATTATTGGGCTTTGAAATTCGTGCCAAGTTAAAAAGCCAGATTCACTAATTGTAAAAGATTCCCTATTACTTTCAGCCTGGGGGGGTGTGTTTTTCTCCAATTTTGAATTCTAAAGAATGACAGATTGACAATGCTTCTTGTCAACCTTACCGTTTTCTTGTTTATTTTGTTGTAATAATTCATTTTGACCCATAAAGTTTGTTTATTCAGCTAAGCTTTTTTTTTTTTTTAACCTTGGCTGGAATCTGCTAAGCTAAATTGTTACAATTCAAACTTCCAATTTTTTTTATCCAAATGAGGATGCCAGGATGCCTGTTTATGACATTGAACCACATTTGAAAATTTTAAGCATTCTATACATTACTAGTTATATTTGACATTCTAAGTACTATGCATAATTTGCTCAGCTCTAAATATGGGTCCCAGGCCATTTTCATTACAACACTTATCCTTCTAATTAGAGGTAAGGTTGGTTCGATTGTATAATCTTATTCACAAGTGACTCAACACTAATTGATTGGTGAAGGAATAAGTAACCTTATCGGCTAGCTTGCTCTGCCTCTCCATTTGTTTCATTTCTTGCATTTGCACATAGAAAATCTCGCTTCCACCTCCCTTTATAAGATCTTCTTCATCAGCGAACTCCTTCGTGCGTATTACCTCCCCACTTGTAGTCGCTCTGGCTGGTACGCCATGTACCGGCCTTACAGCCCCTAAAGGTCTCTTTTTTCTCTCCACCACCACCCTTCGGTCCATGTGGGACCATGCCCTTCTCTTCCTAAACCGCCATGCCTGGAGAGAAACAGAGAGGCTCCTCTGACCGAGACAATCCATAGTATGATACAACGGCCTGAAGTTTTCCTGGTTTAGGGTTTGGCGGTGCCAAAAGGGATTAGGGCTTTTGATGAATTGATCAGGAGTGAAGTGGAAGCGTGAAGAATGAAGAGAAAAAAAGAGCGAACAGAGAGGAGGCGAGTGTCATCTCCTTGCTAGAAACGAGAGGTTGGCGTGACTTCCAAATGTAATTCCATATTTCTGTGCCTTTATATCTGTGGCGAAGTGTATAACAGTCGACTGATGTGTCATGCGAGGAGACCAATTCACAAATATAGGCTTTTTTTTAAGTATGTGATTGATTGATTTCTCACATTGTTACACGCCGCCTCAGACTGCTGACTGCCACAATTTTCAACTTAAAATTTGAATTATATAGAAAATACAATATTTTCAACTTAAAATTTGAATTAGCTCCATTCCTAGGTCGATTTTTCTCCAGCGCCTCGTTTTTTTTTGTTTTTTGTTTTCTCTCCACGCAAGCTGACTGGCCAAATCCAACAACACGGGTGCACAGCATATTTTGTAATTTACGTGTAATATTTGAAAGTTAAAATTTAGTCAATAATATAAGTAATAAATAACATGTTAATATGATTTATGTTCTAGAAGGTATGGTATTAATGTATTATTCTATGCTATGCTAATATGCTGTGCTGTGCCTGTGTTTGAGTATTCTCCAAGCATACTAATTTACTATACAGTGACAGTACAAATAATAAACTGGGCGTTGACGTTATCACGTGGGGAGAACGTCATTAGTTGGTGGAGAATCTGGAGATGACATCAAGTTGGTTGTGGGAGATGCTCATTGGTTGTGATCTCAAGTGGGGCCCACCTAAGTAGATATGGTTCGCCTAGGCTTATGAGTTGGCTAGTCCGTGCAAAATGATGCATTTTTTTTTCTTGGGATTCCCAAGGATCGAAATTCGAAACTAATAATTTTATAAAATATCATCTACTTTTTAATGCATCAAATCAAATATATTATTATGACCAAGTATCCTCTCTATTGTACAGATTCCATTCACTTTACGGTTTGAGATTACCTCTCAGTGTTTTGAGATTCGAGCTAGCACAGAGACAGTATTATTGGGCTTTGAAATTTGTGCCAAGTTAAAAAGAACGGTCCAGATCCAGTAATTTTAAAAGATTCTCTATTACAGTACCGGAGATGATCTGAATTCTATTATTCTCGTAGGACTCAATTTCAGAAAGCACCTTCCTTTGTTTTCCTTCCTTTTCTCCTCCGTTCCTCCCATGTGTTGTTAATGATTCGAGTTTGAGTGAGTTAGGGTATGCTGGTGTTCGGTTCATTAAGTTAATCAGCAAGTTAACTCGAGTTGAGAAGACAGTACCAAGTTGTCAACTATACCCGTGCTCAACTCGTTAAATACTCGAGTTGACTCGTGCTCGTTAAGCGACTTGTTAAGAAATCAAGTGTGGAGGCAATTTTAAATTTTGTTTTGAGTTTTTTTGTTTCAAAACTAGACAAACTGATAAATGATAGCCAATTTCTCCAATAAAAAATATTGGCATACTGACATGCCGAGTTGTACAACCAGACTCAAGCATAACAAATTACCAGTTAATTAATTTCAACAGTGTCACATAAAACAAAATATTTGCATACTTGGAATCCGGTTGGGAACTACTTGAGATTGGATGAGACATGATTTCATGTAACTCAATTTTTAATAAGCGAGTTATGAGTGAGTTGGGGGTATGCTCATGCTCGGTTCATTAAGTTAACGAGCGAGTTGATGATGAGCGAGTTGCTAGTGAGTTTTTAGCGAACGAGTCACGAGTGATTTTCTCACCCCTACTCTCATGTACTCCCAACAATTCTAGTGTGTTCGACTTTCCATGTTTGCTACAAATCGTGATTCAGTTATCCTAAATGTCAAATTCTAAAATTTTGATATCAGATAAAATTTCTTTCAAACTATGAAGATCAAACACATATTGAAAATCAATCATACAAAATTTTTATATTAAAAATAAAGATTAATTTTATAGTACCCATAATATTTTACTTTAAATTATATAGAAATCATACGTAAATAAAAAAATAGAGTTAATTGACTCTATTCATATAACTTAAATCCTCCCATGAAGCTTAGAACACATAAATGTCAACCTTTAGAACAATTGTTTTATCAATAAAGTAATTAATATTGTTTAAGTTTTACGTATTGATATGGGAATGAGAGGATATTTGACAATGAATAGAGGAGAAAGAAGATACGGTGATATGCCCACTAAATGATCCGATCGAGAGTCTTCACTCAATAATAAGAGGTACTCGATCACGAATTCACATCACCTCAGGTTACCTGACTCAAGCAAATTACGATCGGACGGCCCATTTAATATGACACGAATCTCAAAACAGACCCCCTACTGTCTTAATACTAATATAATATTTAAACAATTTTTATATTCAATTTATATTTAATGACTACAATATGATATTTAATGTAACATTTTATTTAATATTAATCTATTTGATATTATATTTATTTAACACTATATTTTAAATTAATATTATAACATTTAATATTTAATACTAATCTAATCTAATATTATATTTATTAATACTAATAAAAAAGATTATTTAATACTAATTTAATATTTAAACTAACTCTAATTGAGAGGAATCAAATATTCTATTAACATCACTAACCCCACTAGCTCTATTCTTGGTAACCCATGATTTATATGGGTTAGTAGAATAGAGTTATTGATCTTGAGCTAAAACAATTTGCTAATTTGTGTTTGAATCACTAAGGTTTGAGAATAGTGGAGCTAACTCATGGTAAGCTCTATTCTTGGGTCATCCAAACGCACCTTAACTAAATTGATGTTGGTTTTTTCCGTTTGTATTGGCAACAAATATAATTTTTTCAATGTGCATTTGGATGACCCAAGAATAGAGCTATCATTGGTGATCCAAACACAAATTAGCAAATTGGGTTAGCTTAATAGTTATATTCTACTAACCAATGAAAATGATGGGTTAGCAAGAATAGAGCTAGTGGGGTTGGTGATATTAATAAAATATTTGATTCCTCTCAATTAGAGTTAGTTTAAATATTAAATTAGTATTAAATAAAATAATATTAGATTAGATTAGTATTAAATGTAATATTAGTATAAATATAAAATGTAATATTACCAAAACTTAATATTTCAAAACACTTTGTTAAAGATATTTGGGATCACTCTAATCTTCAATCTTATTATCAGTATCAACGATACCATCTTTGTGCAACTATATAGAGATGGCATCACCACAATATGGAAATAAATGAATTATTATCAATAAAAGCTACATATATGAAAACAAATACGTCAACTTGCACTACTACAGAAAAGAGATTGCACACGGACATTAATGGAAGAGCTACACGGATTTCCTGCCGTGTTTAAAGCCAGGGTGTATGAATAGGTCAGAAACTACACACGGATATTTAACCGTGTGTGATTATGTGATTTCTACACGGATATCCCCTAATTAACCGTGTACAAAGACCTGCCGGTGTCGCTCTCCAAGTACCGAGCTACACGGATATCCCTTAATTAACCGTGTACGATTACTCTTTCTACACGGCTTTATATTAAAAGTCCGTGTAGCTCTCTTAGCTATTATACACGGACGTTTGGTAAAAATCCGTGTTCAAATAAGCTAACATTTTGTTGTATTTCGCCTCCAGCATGGCTATCATACACGGATTTTTCTAAAATATCCGTGTATGATTAGTATTGCACACGGATTTGTATTAAATGTCTGTGTAGCTCTCTTAGCTATTATACACGGACATTTGTTAAATATCCGTGTGCAATAGCTAATTTTTTTTTGTTTTTTATATCGTACACGGACGATTGTGAAATAGCCGTGTATAATAGCTATTTTTTTTTTTTTTGTATATTTTGTTTTTGGGCTAGCCTCCAGCTTTGCTAGCCAATTTTTTGCGGCAGAAATTATACAAAATTCCATATAGCAATAAATTCATTCGAAACAGATTAATTAGCAAGAAATTCATATACTAAATTTATACAAAATTCATATAGCAATAAATTCATTCGAAACATATTTTTATTACAAATCTATGCAAATCCTTGGTGTAATGCTCTTGCTTTGTCACATTCTACAAAATTATAATTTGATAATAGTTAGTATTTCATAAAAGGTAGATATCAATTGTCGAAAACGCTCTTCCACAAACTGCATATATTCCACAAACTTTAATCGTGCAAAGTCAAAACAGTAAATGATGCACGAAAAGACCCTAAAAACTCTGAGATTGTAAAGAAAGTTCGAAAAATCTCTATCCGACGGTCGGATCGGGCTGGAAAGTAAGTTAGCTTGGTTTTGGGGCTGTGGAGCTCATGTCAAAATTTCAGCCCGATCCGACGGACGGATTAAAAGTTATGCCATTTTTTGTGAAGCATGTGCAAGACTTGATTAATTAAACATCATGAGTAAAGCATAGAACAGATCAATTGCAATCATAGGAAATTAATATGAAGTACATACCGCTTATTATCTCAGATCTCAGCTTAGAACAGATCAATTCGCAGAAATCTGATAGGAAAAAGTTCAGCTCAGTTCAGAGAGATGTACTAAAAGACTTGATCAAAATGGCGCTGGAAGGGGAAGACATTAGAACCCTACACTTTTATACACGGCTATTTAGTTATAAATCCGTGTAGCTCTCCAACTAAACATACACGGCTATTTAGTGATAAATTCGTGTACAATTCTACTATTTCTACACGGATATATTATCAAAAATCCGTGTGTATATTCCTACACGGCTTTGTATTAAAAGTCCGTGTAGCTCTCTCAATTATTTGCACACGGACCTCTTTACACACGGATTTTTGGTTTCTAATAAACCGTGTAGCTCTCTCTAATAATTCTACACTGATTATTAACTAATTATCCGTGTAGAAATCGTGCAGATATTTTGAACAAGTAAAAAATCATATTTGGTACACTGTTTTTAATAAAATTGCTAAATCCGTGTACAATGTGCTGTGTACAATGACTATTTTTGTAGTAGTGTTGAATAAATTAAAATAGAAAATAACAACAATATAGTATGCCAGCGAAAATTAAATTACATCTTAATTTATTATCCTAATTTACATCATAATTTATTATCCTAATTTACATCATAATTTATTAACAAGGAATAGGAAACGTTATGGGGTAATTGACGGTTTGGAAGATATTGGGTTACTAATTTAATTGGCCCTTAAATTAATCGCTTTCCGGGTAATAGAAAAAATCAACCTTGGGGGCAGAGCTCTTTATCCCTTGTTTTAGTCGTGTGAAATGATTTTCTCTGTCCTAGATGGAATTATAAAAGAAGAGAGGGTGCAAGGGCATTGTGCGGTTCTAGGACTGCTCCGGTATTATGCGGCCTCTTTTCAGGGTCCGCATGGCATTCTGCGGTTCTGAGAAAATGGAGCCGCAGAACATCAATGCAGCCGTGGTAGATTTAGAATTTTTTAAAAACAATGTTTTTGGTTTATTATTTTTGGAATGCTAACTTTAAAAATTTCGGCTTATTAGTTCTGTGCGTTATGCGATAATGCTCATTACAATATATTAATTTCCAGTTTCCCTTCCGAGATATTGAACTTCTCATCTCAAATACGATTATTTATGGGACGCGCGTGTGGTTAATTCATGCATGCATCATCTTGGACCATGGCTTGTGGTTTCGAATTTAATTTCTCACATTCGTTTAATTATTAAGCAGCGCAAGAGAGACCTAGAAACTATGTTGCATGGATACGGATACGGGTATCGTATCAGATACGATACGGATACGGCGATACGGCAATTTTCAAAAATGACGGATACGATACGGCTATTATATATATTATTTTTATTATTTTAATTATATTATTAATTCAATACTTGTATTACAATAAGTAAAAAAATTACACTTATATTATTAATTCAACATTTGTATATATATCAAATTTTTTACTTGTAATTTACAAGTAACAAAAAAAATTAATAATTTTGCCATGATATATATATACACTACTCACATCACCAAAATTTATAATTCATCTAAAAAGTACATAACATCCACAACATACATAAAATTAGATCCATAATACTCACATCACCCATAATATCCATAACATCCATTAGTACATATTCAAATCAAATAGACTAAACACTAGTAATCTTAATTATAAAATTCAAAGTCCATAAAATTAAACTAAGTTCATACTTCATAACAAAAATCTAATTAAAAGATCCAACAAAACAAGTGAGCCTTAATCTCCAAAACAAATTGATATTTCATCTCAAATATTACACATCATCTCCAAACACTATACTCTCAAACTCCGGCTCGTCAAGTGAAAGACTTGCAATGGCAAGTTGGTCGGCACCATCAAATGGCGCATGTTCATCACCCGCCATCGGTTATTGCAACGAAGTTTATTAAAGGACTTCTTTGAACATCGGTCCATCCATCGGTTACAATAGATACACCATTTTGTACCCATTTGCTCTTAAGTAACTCGAGTAAACGGTCAACATGAATCCTCTCTCTATCTAGGAGGGTAGTTCTAAGCTCGTTGTAAGTGGGAGGCTTAAATCCTTTGATCCCACTATTTGACAACATAACATAAAAGTTGATGAAGTGGGGGTTTCTCGCAAAATTAAAAGAGGGACATCCCGTGTAAAATGCCCTAGCAATCTCCTCTTTAATTTCATTTCTTTTAGCCACATCATATGCCTTATCGATAGCTGTCGGCATTCTTTGCCTCTTTCCTTCTCTCACTCCCATGGAAACCGAGGTAGTGGGACACGAGGAAGAGGCACTTGCACTTGGTAGTGGAACGTGGTTGGGCACCTTCGCCTTTGCCCTCAAATCTGCCTCATCTTGCAATTTCTTTAGCCTACCAACCTCCTTATGTGTCACCTTGTCACATATTTTAATACCTTGCCCAGTTATTTTGAGTAAATGTGCCTTCACTCGAAAGTATGACCCCTTGAATGATGCCTTGCAAAAATTGCAAATGAACGCCTTATTACCTCCAGCACCTGACCTCTCTGTCGTCACCACATATTCCCACAATGGTGTAGAATCATTAACAGAGCTTGAGGCAGTACTACCTATGCTATCCGGGTTTGAAGACATCGAAGTGGACATGATACTACCTATTTAAATAAAGAGAATACATACAATTACAAATCAATTACAAAGAATATTAGAATAATAATTAATAAGAGAGTAAAATGCTAGGATGTTATTATGGTAAGATTAATAATTGAGTTCTGCTATTGTATAAAACAATTAGAGTAAAATGCACCATCAGTTCCTTTTTGTAAATAATGCATGAGTAAAATGCACCATCAGTTCCTTTTCAAAAAGCTGTTTCATCAATGAGGCAGTGACTAATTCAGTGATGGGTGGCTGTGACTAATTAAATCAACAAAATTTAGTGTTTCAATGATTCAATCAATTAAATCAGTTGGTGGCTGTGACTAAGGGTAGAGCTAAATCAACAAAATTGAGTGACTAAATCAACTAATTATCAGAGACAGTGACTAAATCAAGCTAATCAACACAAATTTAGTGAAACTGTGCAATACGCTAAGGCTGGTACAATGGACTAAATCAATTAAATCAGTTGGTCTCTCTTCTCTTAGATTACGCTATTGTAGTCCAATAGATGAACTGGTACAATGGCGTATCAGAAAAACTGGTACAATGGCGTACCAGAAAAACCATTGCGAAACCATCAGCCAGAAAACCAGAAAAACTGGTACAATAGCGTATCAGAAAAACTGGTACAAAAACCAACAAAACCAGAAACCTTGATAAAGGTGTAATCTAAGAGAAAAAATCAAACAAACCTTGAGAGGATTATGAATCGGTGAGTCGGTGGCGACTGGCGAGAGGAGAATCTTTTGTTTACTGGCGACTGGCGCGAGGGAGAGAGGAGAGAGCCAGAGAGTGAGAGAGGAGAGGTGGCGACTGGCGCGAGTGAGAGAGGAGAGGTGACGACTGGCGCGAGTGAGAGAGGAGAGGTGGCGACTGGCGCGAGTGGCGACCGGCTCGGTGGCGACTGGCGCGAGTGAGAGAGGAGAGATCGCGAGTGAGAGAGCCAGGAGAGATCGCGGTTTAGGTTTGGCCGTCTCTCGGAGAGGGTTTTTTCTATTTTTTTTTTTTTTTGAGATACCGTATCCTTCTCCAGTATCCGAGCCTTCTTTGACCGTATCCATGCCTTCTTTGACCGTATCTGATACCGTATCTGGACAGGTACGATACGCCACGTACTCTGATACGCCAGCTGGCGTATCGGAGCCGTATCGGGTGCGTATCCGTATCCGATACGCACCCGATACGGATACGGTGCCTAATATGGAGTATCGGGGTAACATAGCCTAGAAACAGTCTCTTGAGGACTTGTGATGCATAATGTGCCAAATAGGCCAGCTAGGATATTGACATGTGTCGAACCATGTAACAGCATGAAGGAAGGGACCATCTATTTTAAGCGGCACATTGCTAGTACAGCACTTCAACCAGTACACAAATATAAGATTTTTTTTTTTAAATAGAATTACTTTAAATTATTTTAACGGAACAAGCCTTTGTTAGATTGATTTTCGAAAACTAGTCTCCACCGATCCCTAGAATCGGTGGAGAAAAAAAAACCCAATCTACACCGGTCCTAGAGACCAGTGGAGCCTGTTTTGCACCAACCGATACTCTCGCCACAGAAAATCTCTCATCTATACCTCCACCGATCCTAGAGATCGGTGGAGCCTTGATTTCCAAATTCTTACACAAGTACTCTGTAACGGGTTAAATTTAGTTCAAAACCACACGCAACATCAATTATTAAGGTTCACTGATGCAGCGGACGCATGTGTACTCTTTTTAAACGTAGCGACATATATCATGTTTTACGCACGATTTACTTGGAGAATCACCCTCGCATACTGTTGCGACTCCACATACTGTACCCTTCTTTCTCGACAATCATTGATCAAATCGGACGGCCGGATGGCCATTTTAAAACAAAAGAATCGCAACCTGATGCGATGAACTTGAATGTTACAGTGAAAGTACATAAATTTTTGCTACGCACGCTGCGCCTGGGGATGCGGCTCAGTTTTTTGACCAAAAGTGAATGTAACGGCTGAGATTAGCCTGTGAAATATACTATTGATAGGGGCATTTTTTAAGCTCCACCGATCCACAGGATCGGTGCATGGGTATTTGGTGTGGTCTTCCGTGTAGTATGGTGTGGCTGGTGCAAAACGGGCTCCACCGATCCCTAGGATCAGTGTGGGTTGTGTTTTTCTTGCTACACCGGTCCGTAGGATCGGTGGAGGCTAGTTTTCTAACTTCCGCCCCACCAAGGCTTGTTCCGTTGAATTAATTTAAAGGAATACTATTTAAAAAAAAAATCCAAATATAACAGTCATTATTTATATGTAACAGTGTTAGAGATACAGTAGGTGATGTGTAACAGTGTTAGGAATACAGTGGAGTATGATTGGAGCACCAAACCAATAGTGTATTTTAATCCTACTCATATATATATATAATCTGGCTAATATGCTACGCGTAGCATAGAGGGCCTCCGTGCTACGGCTCAATTTTTGAGTTTTCAAAATTCTAACGGTCGATCCGAACCGTTCAACATGATCTCCATATGAATATGTACTTGCAAACCAATTTTTACATTTTTTAGAATTTTTTTACTATTTATTAAGCCACTTTGAAAATTGCTGATCCAATGGTCCAGAAGATTTTACTGTTGTGTACAAATTACTGTTTTTTCAAAGTGGCTTAATAAATAGTAAAAAAATATAAAAAATATAAAATTTGGTTTGCAAGTACATATTTATATGGAGATCATGTTGAACGGTTCGGATCGATCGTTAGAATTTTGAAAACTAAAAAATTGAGCCGTAGCACGGAGGCCTCTATGCTATGCATAGCACCGTAGAGACTTCCTATATATATATATATATATATAGAGGAGGGATCCACTTACAACAAATTTGAGTTACAACAAAGTTACAACATTCATTTTTTTCATTTTCAAAGTCCAAATCGTCGATCCAAACCGTTCAACATGATCTCCACAATAAAATGTACTTGCAGATCAAATTTTACATTTTTTTGAATTTTTTTACTATTTATTAAGTATTTTACAAAAAATAGCCATACTTAGACCATTGAATTTTGTACCCATCTTAATAAATAGTAAAAAAATTCAAAAAAATATAAAATTTGATCTGCAAGTACATTTTATTTAGATAATCATGTTGAACGGTTTGGATCGACGATTTGGACTTTGAAAATGAAAAAAATGAATGTTGTAACTTTGTTGTAACTCAAATTTGTTGTAAGTGGATCCCTCCTCATATATATATATATATATAGAGCTTGGCTACTATGCTTATATAAGCAAAGCCCACATATGCTTAAATGAGCATTTTTGCGTTTCCAATGTTCAAATGGTCGATCCGACCGTTCATCTTGTTCTCCATATTAATATGTGCTTGGAGACTAAATTTTATATTTTTTTTGAATTTTTTTACTATTTATTAAGCCACTTTGAAAGTTTCTGATCTGGTGGTCCAGAATTTTGAAAACACTGTTTTTACTGTTCACCCAGATCAGCAATTTTCAAAGTGGCTTAATAAATAGTAAAAAAATTCCAAAAAATGTAAAATTTAGTCTCCAAGCATATATTAATATGGAGAACAAGATGAACGGTCGGATCGACCATTTGAATATTGAAAACGCAAAAATGAGTTATAAGCATATGTGGGCTTTTGCTTATATAAGCATAGTAGCCAAGCTCTATATATATATATGCTTCTTTCATTATGTTGGAAGGAAACATAGAAATGTGAAGACGTGAAGAGTTTTGGTCACGTTTCAGCCTACCATTGACTAGTCAATGAAGCCTCAAAGGCATGTAATTAAAATAGGGGTGCAAACGGATTGGATACGGATCGGATAGTGGTTAAACCATATCCGTATCCACTTTTAATTGTCGGATACGAATATGGATCGGATATTAAACGGATACATCGGATATCGAATATCCATAGATATATACATAAATATTTTCATAATATTTAGTAAAATATATGGTATTTATCTACTATTCGGATACGGATAATTCAAATTGAAAACCATATCCGTATCCGTATTCGTATCTGCACGGATATTCGGATATCGGATATCTGTATTTAATTTTCGGATACGGATGCGGATACGGATACGGTCGGATAATACTCCTAAATTAAAAACTACTAATTTTTCTTTTGTATCACACTTTTTAATTTATTTGCTGAACTTGACAGATATCTAAACTGCCAAATATACTGCTCCATGCATGCGATTATGTACTTTATTTTGTAGGTCAGTAGAGGTCAATTTCCCACGCCGCCTGCACTCATTAAATATTTAACAATTAACATTACTTCATTAAAGAGAGCAGACGAAGAGAGCAGATCATTTATGACTTTTCTGTATAAAAAATGCTATTTGTAAGGTGTCTTATAAAGGTCGGAGTATATGTATCTTATCTCTCAAAAGACATAGCATATATATAATTCATTCATCTTATTGTTATTGTTAAATTCTTGGGCAATTCAATTAGATGTTGTAAAAATATATCACATGTTCAAATCGTACTAACAGAGTAAAAAATGACCACAAAATTTAAACAATTCAAGACATTTAAATAAGATGATGGAGAAAACTGAAACTAATTACTTAAAATTCAAATTTTGTTCCAATTTCGACAGTTAAATAATGTGGTTTTTTATACATATGCTTTAAATAACTAATTTTGTGAACTTCGAAATATTTTTATTTGTAGCATTTTAAAAACACAAAAATAAAAAAATGCTACAAATAAAAAAATTCGGGAGATGAAATGGACTGGGGAGCAGCTTCAAGGTAGGATTTAGGGTTTAGGGTTTAGAATTTAGGGAGATGAAATGGGATGGGCATCGGACCCAAGCTGCTTCAAGCTAGTTAGTTTGTGCCTATTTACATTTCTCTCTTATTTCAGTTTGTGCGCCATCACTTTATTTTGTCGTAACGAAATTGTAACTGCTAATTTGTCGTTTTTAATTTAAAATACAAAATAATAAAACATTTATAAATTTAATAGTGTTGTTAAATTACTAATTAATAAGGTCCAAAACTTAATAACACATATTATATTATGTATATAAATTATTCTCCAGAATGAAATTTAATTAATAATATTTAGTGAGTCTGCCATACAACCAAAAAAAAAAACACTAAAAAATAAATAATAAAGCAAAAACAAACAAATACAACAGGTGCAAATATAGTTGGTACATATTTTATGTTTATTGTGTTTTTAAAATGCACTAGAATTTTGCATTGTTTCGCATTGGAACTATTTTTTCAAAATTCGTACTTTCTATACATGTATAGGAAAAGTTCTAACATATTTTTTTCAAAATTATCAAAAAAAATTATCTGTGCTTTTTTTTAATATATATTTCCTTTGTGTATAATCAACAAATTAACATACGATTTATTTTGGAAAACATAATGACTAACAGGAATATATTAAATTGTTTCTCAAAAAATAAATATTTCTCCTAATAAAAAATGATTTAAATCAAGAGTATAATATATAGTTAATCAATATTTGTTATATCTATCCCTTTTTTGCAGGAGCAAGAATACTGAAATATAAGGTCACTAAGATAATAAATTGAAACTGAAAAAATAACGAAATATTATTTTCATTGGAAGATATAAAAAAAAATATGAACATAACAACTTGCTTGCGAATGGTTGCAGATATTTTTTTTTTTTGCGCCAAAGAAACAGAATGGACTCCGCTGCTCTCCAAAAAATCCTGCTATTCCTGCTATCCTCTCTATCTCTCTCCTCTTTCTCTCTCCTCCTCTTTTGAAGAGAGATAGACACAAAAGTGAAGAGCACCCGCTGCTATTCTTCTTAGAATAGCAGCAGAGTCGGACCCCAAAGAAACACAATTCATAGAAAAACAAATCGGATAGTAGCTCATAATGCTAATTAGATTGAATGAGAGAATAAAATATTATCAAAGAAATACAATCTTGAATGTGGATTTCCGAGGACTTCTTTTCAGAGTTTAAATGCCTACTCGAGATCTAGCTAAAAAGGTTTCATATCTTAAATGCCTGTATGCCTACTCGAGGCGTTCAAATCTGCTGAAATCTCCACCTCTATTTCAGAATCCTCAAATTCCTCCTCTCTCCCTATCTCTCTCCTCTCTCTTCTTTCTCTCTCTTGAAATCTTTCAAGAGAGAGGAGAGAGATAGGCAGGGGCGGATGCAGGATTTTCACCAGGGTAGGGCAAGAAATTATCGAATCGGGTTTAAATAGCTAATCGGGTTCAAACCCATTTTATACTAGAAATTATTAATGGAAAAGATTAATAATTCATGTACCAGTTAGTAGTTTCTAATATCTAATAATTCAATATACCAATTAATTAGAGTTCTAAGATGTGATAATTCAATATTACTAAGCACAAATTCAATCTCTAATTAGAGAGAGAGGATAGCTCTGAGAATTAGAGAGAGAGCAGCGCTATTTTTTTTTGTTTCTTCTTTCTGGATCAGTGACAGCGCACATATTATAATTATAATTTGTTGGGCTATCCATTTATTTTGTTGGACTATCTAAAATATTAGATTGTTGGGCTCACATCAAGGCTCAGGGTAGGGCAATCTTAATTTCTAGGGTAGGGCAAAGACCCAAAACTCGGTTCTTGTATACTAGTTTTGAATTTCCAGGGTAGGGCAGTTGCCCTACCCTGGGCTTAACTGGATCCGCCCCTGGAGATAGGGAGAGAGGAGGGAATTCAGGATTATGAAATCGGAGTTGGAAATTTCAGCTGATCTCAATTCCTACTCGAGACTTAAAAAAGTTTCATATCTTAGATGCCTGTTCAATATCTCATTTTAAGAGCTTTGCAGATTTAATTTGTAAAAAAAAAATTACCAAGGAAATGTAAGAAAATATTTTTGCTGAAAAGGAAACAAAATAATAAAACTTTAAGAATTAACTATGTTTGATATTTCCGTCATTTTTATTAATATCCAAAGTTAATTAGAAAATATTAATTATATCCAGTTTGGCTGGGTATTTTAAAAATGTCCAAACTAGCCATTTAATGTCTGGTTGAGAAAAAAATTAGAAACGGCCATTAAATGGCCGGTTGAGAATCACTTTTTTTTTTTTTTAAATGTTATGATTTATTTATTTTTTGTATTGAAAAATCAGAAATATTTTATATATTTTTTTGAAAATAGATAGAATGCTATATAATTTGATTTATTAGAAGAACTGCAACAAATAACCCGCATCAATATATTTCAGGCCAGATTTTTTAAGGCTGTACGAAAAATTAAAATATTTCTTTGTGTTATTGGAAAAAAAATAAAATTGCTTTGAATCTGAGTTATTGATCCCGATTCAAAAGTCACTTCTAGATAAATACATAAAATATTGTAGTACATTTAATTTCTAAAAGTTCTGACAAAATGTCACACCCCAGATTTTGACAATCCGGAGCGTGATTATAACATCATCATTGCATTTTTTCTTGACCCGTCAACTTACGTCGTCCACAGAAAGGAAAACAAAATAACAAAACGGAGTCAGCCACAAAGCTCAGTAATCGGTTATTTAACGACGCGCTTATCTATAATTGACTTAAATTAACAACAATTCAAACAGGCCGGATTAATCCACGTAAATACACATCAAACACATAAATCATACAAAATAAAAATACATATTATAGAGAAATCCGGTTACCGGATAGCGAAATATTCATAATTTCATGTTGGATTGCAACGACAGTTGAAAATAAGTGCAACGTAGTTGGAATTCGAACACTACTAGAATCTGAGTTTATTGCATGGTAAGGAAAATGGCTTGTTGCAAGGAGATACGCTTGCAACAAGCCCGAAAATACTTGTTGCATTGAAATACCCTTGCAACTCTGCCCTTGCAACAAGCTTCCTTGCAACTACGAAGTATTTGCATGAACAACCATGCAACAAGTTTTTTCAGACTTGTTGCAAGGAATTACGCTTGTAACAACTAACCATGCAACTACTTTTACATCTGACCCCGTTCGGAGTATTTGCAAGGGCAGACAGCATGGGCCCCATCTGGTTATTTGCAAGGGGAGCGAACGTGGGTCCCACCTGACTATTTGCAAGGCTAGGGAACGTGGTCCTACCTGACTATATGCAAGGCTAACACACGTGGGTCCCACCCTGACTATTTGCAAGGATGGGGAACGTGGGTCCCAGCTGACTATTTGCAAGGCTAACACACGTGGGTCCTACCTAACTATATGCAAGGCTAACACACGTGGGTCCCACCCTGACTATTTGCAAGGCCAGCGAACGTGGGTCCCACCTGACTATTTGCAAGGCAAGGGAACGTGGGTCCCACCTGACTATTAGCATGGGAAGATGATTAGCTTATTTCATGGGTGATTATTTTCAAGAATATTATTTATATTTTGTGCTTGCACTGCCATAAATACTATTTGCGTGGAAATACCGATGAATATAATAACAGGAAATTGCTGCAGATCAGCATGCTCCAATTCTACAATCCTCCCTCCCTGTACCAATCTGGTACCAGCCCAGTGCTGTTTTACAATTCCCAGTTCCCCATTCATCAAGATTTACATAAAACAACACATCAAAAATATGTAGAAAGCAACTAATAAGCATTGAACAACCTAGTGTAGTCAGCTTACATTGAACCCCAATTTTAAAAGCAGTAAAACAACATAGGTAATGAAAGTCTTAATTTATAAATATACACAAAATGTACCCACCTGTCAAGCATTCACAAAATAAACTCACCCCCATGAGTTAAAACTATACCCACAATATAACCAAAAAACTTTACCCTAAATATTGACAACCCTAGTAGAACTCCTTGTTTCATGTCGGAGGGTGACTGGCCCCACCAATCTGTCATTGCGGCCTCATTCCCCGCAATATCTTGTCCAGTTGGAGAGGTCAGCAGTGCTTGAAAAGACCCTGGGTGATTTGGGTGTGAAGAACCAGCAACATCCTATGTATACAAAATTGTAATGTTAGAAAATTAATTTGAGTTAATTTAAAAAATTAGTCATGTAGTTGAAGCATGTCAGAAATAACTTATTATTGGTCATATAGTACTATTACCCATTATTGTTGTGTACTTACCTTACTAGCTGGTTTTTTCCATTATATTGAAGGGTTAGTAGGTGGGAAAACATTGGAGTGTACTTGTCAAATTAGACTAATGGTCATGTGCAGTCACTGTAGTTCTAGTACAACAGTAGGTGTATTTTGATGCACTAATTCAGCATTACCGTGACGTCACTTAGATTTATATCTTCAATTTTACCTGTAAATAACCCGTATTCCCTGCCATACCATCTTGTGGTAGTTCAGCACTGGTAGCTGGTGCCTAAGTTAAAAATTGAAAGAACAAAGGTTAGTATAGGCAGGACTGCTAGCTGGCGTGTTATCAAAGCATTAATCTCAGGTGTGTACATAAAATCCGTGAACACAACAAACCCTTTTATTTTGAAACCCTAAAGTAACCCCGAATTTGGTAAGACCAACCTGTTGAGGAGGATGTTGTAACCCATGCATTTGAATAACTGTTCGAACAGTAATTGATTTTGTGCTTGATCTCTTTGCCTCTCGGCGCGCTCCTCTGCGATACGGCGATCACGTTCTTGCACGATCGCATCTACTTCTGCCCTAGAGAATGTCTCCTGCACCCCCATTATTTGTCACCCCAGATAAAGAAGACGCTACGTGGTTCTGCCTTTCTCTGGTGGTTGGTGTTTGCACCTTTCCTTCAAGCACGCTTCCAAAGGCCCAGGCACGGCCATGGGTTGTTGGGCCCAGTGCTGTCAGAAATAACGTGCTGTCATCCAATTCAGCATTGGCCTGATCAGCCTTCAATTCCTTAACCTTCCTCTATTAGAATATGACAAAGTTGAGAAATATGTATTAAAGTCGAAATTGAGAAGTGAACTGGTTTTATAGAGGCAGATGTCTACAATGCATTAGACTAATGTTGTTACCTATAACAATATTTTTTTGTGGGGTGTGTAATAAAGTTGGAATTGAGATGGCATTAATGTCTTTAGTCTTCTGCAGTGACCTACTTTATTGACCGGTGAATTGGGAAGGTGTTTTAAGTACCAGTAATTGGTCCTTGACATGTCTGTTGGTACTCGGTGGACACCACAAAATTGTTTTTAAAAAACTGTACGCTTGTAGAATTCCACTTACATAAACTTTCTCTTTTCTCTGGTTTGTAAATTGCAAGGTGTTGATATCAAACTCGTGAACCTGCCCGCTTGTCTCGTCAGCTGTTGGATCAGCTCCCCCATTGACATCACTGTCCACATTTATTTCGGTCACACCCTCCTCGACAGTACCTTTTGGGCCACAACCGGTGATACGCCATTTCTCTTGCACAGTGAATATGGATGTAAAGGTCCTCCATGGTTGGCTTTTTCCCATTGAACAAAGTTGTCTGAAGAAGAAAACCACAAATTCCAAATTAAAGGTTAGATGAATGCTATTCTGAAAATATTGATAAAAATTGAACCTAAGTATTCGAGAGCCTACCAGTTTCTCAAAATGTTGGTGAGCACTAGCTGATCCAGCGTAGTGGGCGACCGTTCCAGATGCCATGCGGTTTTGTTGGTTTTGTCTACTGACCTCTTGCCACGCATCTGAGAAGAAGATATCGCAAAGACCTCGCCAATGTATCGGGGCCACACACCAATGCGGCTCATTGGCCTTCCATGCAGCAATGTCCCAACCATATTTTTTTATGCGATTACGCCTTGCTCTGCCCAGCTCCTCACAGTACCTTTTGCATGCTATGGCCTCGAGTACTTCACGACAGCGGTCAATGTCTTCATATGCAGCATACCTACACCTCTCCTACATCAAAGGAAATTAGGGAGTTCACATCCAGTGAATTAAGGATACCTTACAAAATGAATTCAGATAAACTGAAGTGATGCCCTAAATTGAGGATATGCTCCTAAGACCTACCTCAAATAAGAAAATACTAAGTAAAGAGATAAGTATCTCTAGCGTCTACAAAAACATAAACACCAAAGTAATGCTTAGTTGCAATTAGGAACCTAAGCATGTGAAGGGTCTAAAAAAGCTGATGTACTGCATTTTTTCGTAATTGTACTTAGGAAAACTATGAACCAAAAGAGACTGTATTTTTTACCTAAAAAGCAAGTTCTGTAGTGTATTTCCTGATTTCCAACCATTGAACAAAGCTGGCTGTAAACTTCTGGAACCGAAATTTGGTGAAATTATTTTTGGAACCGATCTTTGCTGTACAAATCCCCCCCAGTTGAACAGAAAATATAAAATTAAGCCTAAATATAAAGTTTACCAGAAATTCTCTCCAGGTTTTTTTTGATGTGTCATCGAAACCATGAAAAGATCTTAATGGTGCAGGCATGAGGCGAAGGGCAAGCCTAGTGATCGTCGCTGCTATCAACCTTGGATTTGATGCGCAACTGAACTCGTGTTGCCCAACTCGCCATACCTCTGGTCGTTGACTAGGGTCATCTTTCACCGGCATTATCACCCCAGGACCTCGTCCCTTTTTTTTTTAGGTTGGCAAGGTGGGATTTCTCCTTCGGTGCAGCATTCAAACTGTCACCGACATCTATTGGGAGGTCTGCACTACGTTTCC
Organism: Carex parvula; assembly: GCA_025461045.1. Lineage (NCBI taxonomy): Eukaryota > Viridiplantae > Streptophyta > Magnoliopsida > Poales > Cyperaceae > Carex > Carex parvula. The sequence goes on from JAJGRW010000835.1 coordinate 256,170, forward strand.
TCTTTGTGTATTTGGTAGCTTTTGATCTTGCGACTCGAGATTTTTTCTGGGGAGCCATTTCACCTTTGCTAACAAGGGAAGAAATATGATGTTATTTACAAATTAAAAGTTTGATGTAAAACTTAATTAGTGTCCAGTAAATTAAGTAAGAAATGTGAGTAACATGGAAATGGAGTGATATTGCTTGTCTCCGAAACTCGGAAGGGTAAATGTGTCATCTTTTTTCTGTTGCTTGGTACCATGCTGTTATCCAACAATTAACATGATAGCTAATAAGTTGCTTGGTGTAGGTTGGGCTTCATAGTATAGTTCTTATCACATGCAACAATAGCGGGGTTCATGGCCGGGGCAGCAATTGTTTAATTAGCAAACTCATCAGGTACATGCACAAATTAATTCTCATGTACTTGGCTAATAATTATATATTGAGTTATTGAGTTATCCCTACCCATGTAAGCCTAATTGAGAAGAGAGATTCCTAGTTAGAAGAATTGGCACCAAATTTGTTATCTCTACCCATGCAACCTAATTTGTTGAAAACAGTTACACTACTGGTCTAAGAGGCAAAAGAAAAATTGGCACCAAATTGCAACCTAATTCATACCACTGCAGAAACTAAGTCAGGATAAACACAATATAAATGTTTTTACAGAATAATAAATTACGAACATAATTTCAACCAAAAATTAACCTGATGTAAACAAGGGAATGAACCTTCAATATAGTCTCAACATAAACTAGAACTTAGAGATGAAGAAAACATAGTCTCAACATACAAACTAGTACTTATATATTCTAAGAAAACACATCCCCCACGACTTAAGACTCCAACAAATGATTAACCTTTCAGATATCCCATCAACACGACCAAAATATATGGAGGGGAAATATTACCATTCACTACCTATTAAAGTACGAAATCACCAACATAAAAGTATTTCTCCAACAATAGCAACTCATCACAAAAATAACCCAAGTTAATTTATAGGATTGAACAAATTACCTTTAATTAAGTTGTACAAGAATCCAGGTGCAAGCAACTAAATATGCAAAGATCATACACTGTCCATTTTATCCAGACTTGTTTTTCTTATGAGTAAGAGTCATCTCCAGTTTTTTCTTTTGTTTGCAAAGGTCCTAGCTGCAAACATTCCAAGACAATTAAAAAATGTAAAATTTACAAATAACACAATTGAGCATGGACTTCAATTAAAGTCTCCACGGCAAACTAGTACTTAAGAGATGTACAAAACACCTCCACCTATGCAAGTTCCTATCAAATGATCAACCATTCCAATACCATCAACCGGACTAACATATATAGAGCGGAACTGTTGCCATCAATAACTACGAAATTATATAAGCACAAAGTCACCAACAATAGTAAAATATCAACTTATTACAACCTTACAAGAAAGAAAAATAGAAGACATCTGCAACTATGTTTAGTTCTCTATTCTAATGGTTACAAATTACCAACTCAGTAAAAAAGTGTATGGCATTTATTACCAGATCCAAAAAATATAAATCTCACCCTTACAATTAATGTTAGAATAGGTCCTCACATCTTAATGCCACAATAACATGAGTCACTTCATATATGACAATTAATGGTTCTGACCAAATAGGTCCTCACATCTTAATGCCACAATAACATGAGTCACCCTTTTTAAATTAACCATTTCCAAATTTCTTACTGCAACAAACATCAAATAACTCATCTATTTGATGTTTCAACTATTCATGTAATCATTTAATCACTTAATTGTTGAACACAAATTCATTTAATTGTAATTAAACCTTCAGCTTTGAGTACTACCTTGAAATAGTAGTTCCACTACTGGTCTGGTTAGGGATTCGAGAAGGTGGCACCAAATTGCAACCTAATTCAGTCCACTAACTAAAAGTACGAGCAAAATCTAGCACAGGTACAGATTTAGGGTAGAATCCGACATTGCCGAATTAGGCTAATTTTCCAAAAAAAAAGAGTAGAAGGGGCCTAATTAGAAGCAAAGATGCCCAAATTAGCTTCTTTTCTTCATTACTTAAATTCTGACATTCTCAAAACAAGAGGAAAAAGAGAGATAAGGAGGAAGGAGACGATGTACCTAAGGCCTTACTCCTAGTAAACGAGAGTCTGGAGAGAGATCGAGTTAATTACTTCGAGATTTTTAGATAAATTTCAGTGGTAGATGAGCGGCATAAAAGAGAGATGGATAGAGATTAGAGAGCGCCGGTTTTGAGAAAATAGGGTGAAAGTGTTTCTCTCTCTCAAATCGATTTCACAAATTTGGGTATAAGACCTTGGCTGGGTAGAACCGAAATGTCCTCTGATTCATTTCATATTTTTCTTGGCCATCGTGTCATGATCCTATAAGATCTGTGAGAGTTGAGATTCTTGCAGATCTGTTTTGAACGGTTGAGATTTTGAATTGGATATTGTGCAAAGTGTGCGATATCCCAGAGGTTAACCTCGTTTGAGAGAGTTTGAGCGGGGACCGAAATATGCATCTGATCGGATTGGGGGGAAAATGGAATTTCGGCACTGGCGCCCATTTGGTCTTAGAAACAGGACGGTTATGGCTTCATGCAAGTAAGTGACCTCATAAATTGTATTGGATTGTACGCGTGCGCTGCACTTAGTGATTTATGCTCTCTTTAAATTTTCGACAGTGTATCCATTATTAAAACAATTAGTGTTATGGCAGTGAAGTGAGTTGTCCAAAATACTTTGTAATTAATTACAAAGTAAAATTATTATGAATTGGGTATTTTATGTTAGTAATTTAAAAAAATCTGTTTTTTAAGTTTAACTTGTACATACAATTAAAAGACTATCCTTGTTATTCTTTGAAGTAGCACTTGTAATATATGATTAGTCATTTATGTAATTAGTGAGTTGTAAACAATTTAACAAAAAAAATTTGCATCCCAAAAATTAATAATAAATAAATTTTTACATCAATACATGCTAATGTTATAGTTAATTGCATAATTAAATGAATTTTGCACATCAAATTATATTTTAGTTACATGCATATTGTTCTATATGGATCACATCCTCTATATATGACTATGAGACATGAACTCTTGTAACGCGAGGTAATGAAGCCGCAATGAAATAAATCGTGCGGTAATTGATCCGAATCGTTGAAATTGAAGACCACTACGTTTAATATATTGTTGGCAAGTTTCACCGAGTAACGTTCTTGTTTACCACTCCATCCATTTGATCGAGTATCGAACCATCAAATGGCCACAAAAACTTCACGGCTGATCGACCCCAAGACATAATGGAACTTGCTATAATTTGTATTGGATATGTTCAGTGTTATATGCTGATCATATGATAATAAATTTCTAGTCATTTCTTCGCAGATCAACCGTCCAAAATTAATTTAAAAATGAACGGTCATAATTTTTCTTAATTATTTGAGGGTGCAAAAAGTGGTAACTTTACAAAATTTGTTGTTAAGTATCTTATGCCCATATATGAGTTTAGAAATTATTAGGGAATTTTTGGAAATTTTTTCATACTAGTTTCTGTTCATATCAGTACCTAATTAACAAGGACTGCAGATCATATGCCCTCCGATTGGCTTTGAATGGTCTTGATCTTCTCATTTGGAAAGTGCTGGGTATAGAGTGACAAATCCCTGAAGTACCGAAATATCTCCTTTCAAATTCGACTGTTGATGCTGCTAATGATGCTTCAATATTCGGGCTTGGATTTGATGACCGCTCAGATCTAACTCTTATTTTGATGTTGCCTGAGGCCAAAGCCTTCTTGGGTAGGTCTCCCAAGTTATGACGGATTCGGATCCTCTGCATTAACTCAATTACGATTTCCGATATGAACCGTCCTATTGAGATCCGCACTAATATTAAAGTACACGTGCGTTATAGGATGGACATGATTGATCCGAATTATGATCGTGCGGTTCATAATTTACCACCGAACGGTGCTATAATGCAGAGGATGCGTCTTCATTTACAAGTTACGACCCCTCATTAGATACAACTCCGGACTTAGCATATTTTTGAAACCAAATTCGAAAATCAAAGCCTCCATTCCCTCTCCTCTCCCACTCTCCTCTCCCCCTCTACCAAATAGCCGACGATCGCTCTTCCACTGCCTCCATTCACGTCCACCGACTCCGATCTAAGTCGCCGTGGCCATTCCCCCTCACCGACGTCGATCTTCTCTACCTGCCTCCATTCCCTCTTCCCTGCCTCCAATCCCGTCCACCGCAAGGGTCTAAGTCGCCGTCGCCTGCCCGAAGCACCGACGTCTCTCTTCTCTCTACTAGATCGGCGCCTACCGGAATCAATGTCAAGCGGTAATGACTTTTGATTTAGGGTTTTGTTAATGAGTTGGGGTTTCATGGGGACTAAAAACAAGGATAATGAAAAAGCACGGAAGGATTTGGCTCTCCTTTGCAATAATGCCAATCAAAACTTAACTCCAGACCCGGATAACCCGGGAAAGCTGCGAAAACCAAAGGCTCCCTTCACAGTCTCTCCACAACATAAGAGGCAGGTTTTAATATGGCTTAAGGAGAATGTCAAGTTCCCCGATGGCTACGCATCGAGTTGGTCAAGGTGTGTGAACCTCAAAACAAACACCCTAACCGGGCTAAAAAGCCATGATTTGCATGTGTTCATGGAGCGACTTCTTCCTGTCGCATTTCGAGACTTTGTCCCTGATTCCGTATAGGATGTTTTGTGCGAGATTTCAAGTTTCTTTAGAGAGATTTGTGCCAATGAGCTTGATCCTTCCCGTATCGACCAATTGGAAAAGGATATTGTGCTCACCATGTGCAAAATGGAAAAGATATTCCCGCCGGGATTTTTCGATTCTATGGAGCATCTGGTGGTCCATGTCTGTCACGAGGCTAGATTGGGTGGACCCGTAGGGGCTCGATGGATGTATCCTTGTGAAAGGTGTGTTTTTTTTTAATCTCTTTTTGATTCAATGATGAAACTAAGCTCACTCAATGCTTCAACATATAAACCAATATTTTATTACAGACGAAACCAAGAATAGAGGATGAGAGTCACGAACAAGGCAAAAGTTGAGAGTTCAATCGTCGAGGCTACAATTGTTAAGAAATTGGTGCATTTTGCTCACTTTATTTTGCAGAGAACTCTAACACTAACCCACAAGGGGTTGGAACAAGTAACCCTCCGCGGAGACGTATATCGATATTTGATACCGCGGGCCGTTTCTTCACACGGCCAAGTCGAAGGACTCTCGATGACAAGGAACTTAAAGCTGCACACACATATGTCATCCTCAACTGTCCCGAGATAAAAAAATAAATTCCTAGGGTACAATCTTATAAATGTTTATTTTGATGAATTTAAAATTACAAATTATAAACAAAACTTAATCTCTTGTATTTTGACATGTTAGAATTTGTAGAGAGTTCGATGCATGCATGCTAAGCTCTGGACAAGCCAGATCGCCACTCCATTTGGACAAAGTTCGTGAAGATGGCTTCGCAGATTGGCTACGGAAGAAGGTACTATCTGATCATGATTGCGACCCCTACATCCGAAGGGCAGGACTCATGCCGCAGAAACAAGCGAACTGCTATGAAGGGTACGAAGTAAACGGCTATCGATTTCACACGGAAGCATATGGGGAAAACAAGTCAACAAAGAGTAGCGGTGTTTGCATTAAAGGGGAATGGGATGGAATTGACACACCACAAGACTACTATGGACTTCTCCAAGAGGTAATTGAGTTAGATTACGATGAACTCAACAAGGTCGTTCTCTTTCGGTGTAATTGGTTTGACATAACAAACGGTGTAAGGGTGGACATCCAACATGGAATTGTTGAGGTTAAACACGCTTCTCGCCTTAAAAATTATGAACCATTTGTATTGGCACCTCAAGCAATCCAAGTATTCTACCTTCCTTATGCATCGGATAAAATTGAAAGACGTCAATGGTGGGTGGCAATGAAAACTAGCGCGAAGGGGAGGTTTCGTTCCGAGGACGACGTCGAATTAGCAAACCTAGAATTTTTCCAAGATGAAATGCCGGATCACGCAATCGAGGTTTCAAATGGTCAAGAATTTGATTGGGATGGTATGGCCCCTCAAGAAGACGAGTTCGACCTAGTAGAAGATACGATCTCTCAAGGTGAGGATGAGTTTGAGGACAACCCAATTGAGGTAAGTGACGAAGAGTTGTACATGGACCTAGGTGAGGATGAATTTGGTTTTTAGGCCCCCAATCTTCCGATCAAGGTTTTAATATTGGTGAATCAATAGTTGTATGTGTGTTGTGTCACAAAGAACATAACAATTATTTTTGTTTCCCAATTATTTTGGTGAGGCTTGTTGTAAATGATAAAATTTAATTAGTTATCAAGGTATTGAATCTTATATATATACAGCTATTATTCATGTTGTTGATTTATAGTAAAATTCTTCATTTACAAGGAGATATCAAATAAACAGAAGTGCATCTGTCTCCAGGAACTAAACAATTGCAAGGGAAGGCCATGCAATTAACGAGAAAATGCCCATGCAATTGGACTACTCGCAGGGATCTTCAATAAAATATACTATAAACAGGGAGTTAAGTAGTTGCATGGGCATGGGGTTAAGTAGTTGCATGGACCTCCAATTAATTATAATATCTCACATTCATAAAGTATTTGCAAGGGGAGATAGATGAGTAGTTGCATGGACCTCCAATTAATTATAATATCTCACATTCATAAAGTATTTGCAAGGGGAGATAGATGTAGTTGCATGGACCTCCAATTAATTATAATATCTCACATTTCATAAAGTATTTGCAAGGAGAGATAGATGAGTTGTTGCATGGACCTCCAATTAATTATAATATCTCAGATTCATAAAGTATTTGCAAGGGGACATAGATGAGTTGTTGCATGGAACTCCAATTAATTATAATATCTTACCTTCATAAAGTATTTGCAAGAGGAGATAGAAAACAGTTGCATGGTTGCACATCACACAGTTGCATGGCAGACATGTTGCATGTGCTTAGCCTTGCAACAACTCTGACGAATTCAGAAAAGTCATTTCTTTTGCATGGGCCGTCATTACCTTGCAACAAACTAGTTCTAACCATGCAATAAACTCAGATTCTAGTAGTGGCATTACCTGACCGTATAAAATGAGATCTTGATCGTTTGTTTATTGTTTTAATCTGACATAAATCTCAAAACAATTCAACTATAATCCAAATAGGCACTTTCTTTTGCATGGATTAAAAAATAGCTCTTACTAAGAACTCCTCATGATGTACTAAATTTAGTATCCATGCAAATAACCCACACAAATGAGTCGCCATGTACTTATCTACATAATAATTATACCTGAGAATTATAATAGTTTATGCATAATTAACAAACAGTGTCAAAATTTATATCTAGCGTACTATTTATTTACCTACAGCTAGTGCACAGATAATTTCATTTTTAGTTTTCCATTTATACATAATAAATAATATCCAGCAGGTTCTACGTACCTTTATGGTCCGCCTAACAATTTCAAACCAATGTGAAAATTGACAACAAGGGTTTAAAGGAGTTAATAAAACATAAATGTAGACGTAGATTAAATAAAATAGCTTACCAAAATGTGAGTTCACGAACATTTTTAAATAACATAAAGTAACACGAAGGGAACAACGCATATATATTATTTACATCATAATTAATTATAAAAAAGAGTTCAAATTTCATAATTATTTATTAATTGTCCTTTTCCTGAAAGTCAAAGGATGATCAGAGAATATGGAACAGAACCACAGAGGAAAAGGGTTTCTTTCTTTTCCTTTTACTGAAAGTAGAAGTAAACATAAAGCAGTGGTGCTTGAGAACTGTCATTCGCTTTCCTTGATTGTATAGAGAAAAAATGTTCCAGCTACAATGATGCCAAAACTGCCAAGAGTAATTAATGAAACGTTCTCGTGATTCAATGTATATTTGGATTCGGAAATTTGTAGGTGAGGAGAATCAGTCATTTCATCTTTTATTGATTCAGTTTTCAAAAACAAGCAGAGAGAGAGATATAGTGAGAGAGACAAAAAGGGGTGGCGAATTGGGGAAGAACAAAAGAGAGAGATCATGAAAGGAGGTAGCGAATTAAGTCTAAGGATGAACAAATTTTATGTGAAGATGGATGTTTCATTTATGCATACAATGGCAAGTTCTCTTTTTTATTTTTTATTTTTTTAATTAAAGGCAGTTGTGCCCATTTCATTTCAATCTGATCCAATCTCACCTATACATGCACATCTGCATCCATGTCCCTATAAACACAATCCTTGCCCTATTACTAATATCTGTGTATCACACTCAAGCATATTATAATACAACGGCAAGTTTTTAAAAAATTATACTGTCTCCTTGATATTTTTTTACTTTAGTCCCTCAAATTTTAAGTTCTTCTTACTTAGCTGCCGATGACAAATACTGTTTATCCCTTTCGTATAATGTTGCAGAATATTCCGAAGAAGTTTGCAAAAAGTTCAAAGGATCCATGAGCGAAAACATTAAACTCGAAGGTCCAACCGGAATTACTTGGAAAGTGAAAATGATCAGGTCAAACAACACATTCGCTATGCGATCTGGTTGGAAAGACTTTGTAACTGCTAATAAAATAGATAAAAATGATGTTTTAGTATTTACATACAACGGTAACTACTTTTTAAAGTAGAAATCTTTGATTCAAGCGGATGTGAAAAAGCTGCTCCTGCCTCTGCAAAAAAAGTGAAGACAGAGATGGAGATGGAGATGGAGTCAGAGTTGAACAACAGTTCGATACGAGAAATTAATGCACCTCAGCGCAAGATTAAGAAAGAGAACACATCTTTATCTTCATCCACCAGCAGTGATACTGGATCTTCTAGCAATATTTCATCTCGTGCCGCTCGATCGCTTGTGAATAGAGAGAGGGTTGTTGTAAGAGGAAACAAACAGGTTGGTATATATTTGTAATTTTTTAAAAAGAAGGTAGATCAATATATAATATGATAGTACTGTAACTGAAAACTGAAAACTTCTATTACTTGTGATATGGAAGGAAAGCATTTATGCCCGGGCTTAATTCCAATCAAAAAAAAAAAAAAAGCATTCTCTTGGGATCAAATAACCTCAATATCCAAGTGTTCATACCAAGCATTTATGCAAATATGGTCAGACTTTACTTGAATAATTTTATTTTCCAAAATTCCGGGCCAAATTAAGAAGATGGTAGGTAGCAATGTTTCTGGAAATTTCTAAGCCATATTATATTTCGGCTGGACCTACAATTAATTCAGATAAACAGCATCAGCAAGCAAGCAAGTTCGACATTTCGAATTAAAAAAATTTCATACATTTTATTGATTGCTCTAACATCTATATTTATAAATTATTAAATTCACTTGTTCTTCATTGGAATAGTATACAAGGTGAATGAACTTATGTCATTTTCTTGTTGCAGATTTCGTAGAAGAATCAACTGAGAGTGAGAGTGAAAAAGCCGCTCCTTCCTTTGCAAGAAAGGTAAAGACAGAGATGGAAATGAAGTCAGAGGAGTCGAACGACAGTTCAATAAGAGTAATTGATGCACCTCACCACAAGGCCGTTAAGAAAGAGGTCATATCTTTATCTTCATCCTCTGGTAGTGATACCGAATCTTCTCGCGATATTCCTCGTGTTGCCCGAGCACTTACGACTAGAGAAAGGGTTTGTTATAAGAGGAAACAAACAGGTAGGTATCATATTAGTTATTTTTAAAAAAAATAATCTTTTATGATGGATTCTTCAAAGATCAATGTATAATATAATAGTACTGGAGCAGCGGAGCTTTGTATTACTTGTGACATGGAAAAAAATCATCCTCTTGGGATCAAATAACACATGATATCCAAGTATATTTACCAAGCTTTTCTGCAAATACGGTCAGACATGCTAGGCCAATTTTTTAAAAATAGCAGCAGCAAACACAGACTGGTAGGTTGCAATGTTCTGGAAGTTTGTAAATCATATTATATAGCTATAAATTTCACCTTGATCTACAATTAATTTACATACACAACATAAACAAGGAAGTAAATTCTACATTTCTATTTTCCTGATTGCTCTAACATCTACATCCATTAAATTCACTTGTTCTTGATTGGAACAATATACAAGCTGAAAATGCCGCAAGATTCTGCAACTTGAATCCTAAATTTTTTTTTTTTTTTAATCTCAATATTTTGAAAGAGAACAAGAAATGAACTTGTGCTATTTTCTTGTAACAGATTTCGTAGAAGAACCAACCAAGAGTGAGAGTGACACACGAAATCTCAGAACTGTCAGAAAAGGAAAACCAAAGGAGAATAGAGATGAGAAAGCTTCCAGGCTATATGTCGTACCCCGCAAGACCCGTTTGACAAAAGCTCAAAAAGAGATGGCTAATTGGATGGCCCAAAAAACTCAAAAGGATAGTGACTTGTTTGTCAAAATCTTGACTCCGTCAAATATTCATGCATGCAAGAATTGTGTACTGGTACGTAAGCATTTTTTTTTTTGCATTTTCTGCAGTTATGTATTTAATGGAGAAAATGTTTGTGGGAGATATAAATATCAAGTACATATGCAATAAATCTTACTATCTTGTTGTACTTTGTTGCTATATATGTACCAGAATTTACCTGATGGCTTTGCGAGCAAAGTTCTTCGAAGCAAAAAGAAGAAGATTACTCTGATACCTGCCGATTTAGATAAGGGAAGCAATATATGTACTGCAAACTACTGCAAGAATGAAAGTATCAGATGCCTAGGTAAAGGTTGGCGTGAATTTACATGCATTAATGGATTGAAACAAGGGGATCTTTGCCTTTTTGAACTAAGGAAGAAAGATGAACGAGGAATTCTGACCATGGTAGTGCATTTTAATCATGAATAGGTAAGACATATATAACAATTACAGTTTGTTTGCAAAATAATCCCCTGTTATTTTGCACTTAAAACATTGCTTGTTGATTACTTGTGAAAGTAGCAAACGGATCCGATGTAATTTGCAATGCTAGCTCATGTGTTATATGCATCTGCAATGGTACCTGTTGTGTTATATAAAATTATAAATGTGACAATAATAGTGTAATACATATGCTGTTGTATTATGCGTAAACACTAATTATTAGTTGTAATTGTAAGACAAACTAGATATAGTGATGAACGGTGTTCATTGCACAGTTGACATGCCTTAATTATTATAAGTGACATTCAATCGTGCCTAAAATGCTAGCAAGTCAAGATAACATGAGAGCATGAGGTCTCATTAATTAGGGTTTGTTCACTGGTATGCAACCTTATTACAATGCCATCAGTACAAGTTTCCAAATATCTGTTGATCCTCACCAACTAAACACCATTGACCGTTGAGAGCAAGTCATTGCCAGTCTCAATATGGAAATAAATCTGCTGTTATTTCAAAGGAATATTAACAGAAACCTGTTATTCCGATTTCAACCATTCAAATTTTTTCATGCACGAATCTCACCGAAATTTTTTTTTTCATATGCGAAAGTCAACGAAAATTTAACAGTTGGGATCGGAATAACAGGTTCCTACTGTTCCTTTGGAGTAACGGCAGATTTATTTCCGTCTCAAGCTCGCGTATTTTGGCAAAAAGAGATCATTGGTAGCCAGAACCAATGAAAGAACACTGAAAGAAATGAAGCAAGATATCAAAAATAAAATCTTATGCTACATCAAAAACAGAATTGTCCACCTGGCAATCCCTTCAATCTCAAATAATCTTTTTCAGAGCAAATTCAGATAAAAAAAAAACCTTCGTTTGGTCGACTGTTTTACCCAACTCCTCAACTAGGTGTCATCTATTCGTTTGAATCACAAGTAATGCACCACTCCATTCACAAAATGTTGAACACATAATTAGGTGAAAAATTAGAATGATGTGATTGAATAAATCTATGCGTGTGTGTATATAAAGCAATATAGCACCTTTAGAGAGAGATTGAATTTTGCATATAAATTAAACCATTCTTCCAACAAATCAAAGTCTTATTCGTACAAATTTATTAAAATTAACACAATTGTTTATAATACAACATAATTAGCCAAAAATTATTTTATTTAGATATTAGAGAAAATCAAAACAGTTGACAAAATTTGATGAAACTTTAACCACACAAAATGCCCTAAACGTATCAAAAGGCTCTATATACAAAAATTTTCAATCGACGCTGTTAGAGTTCTACAAAAAAACTCGAAGTGGCGCATCCAACATTCCGACTAGGAATAGAGCCTTTACAAATCATACTTTATAGAACAGGATAAAGTGGCTCGATATTTAAATTTGTTGTCCCCTCTTGGCATTCCAGCTGGTAAATATCATTTTTTTTCTTTTTTCTTTTTTATTCTCATCCGATGCCCTGCGTTTTTGATTCACTGTAGTAAATGTAAATAAATTGCATTTAAGTGGGGGTAAGGTCCAAATTAAGTGATGGGCCAGTTGATTTTCTTTTAAATCTTAATCATGGCCTTCAGTAAAGGTCAAGTTTAGAACAAGCTTTTCGGTTACTTAGTTGTCTATGGAACACACAAATTATATTTCTCTATAAATTTGAACGGTTTCCTTTACAAATTTTGAAAGGTAAGAATTGTTACAATGAAGAAAAAAAGGTTAAAAGTATGGGACATAGTTATTAAAATTGGAGTATATGCAAGTCCATTAAAGCTTAGTTTCAGTCACAACAGTAGTACATGCACTGCCGATACATTCATATCAACTTACATGATTAGGTGAAAGTCTAGATGCGTGATTAAATAACTATTTGTGAAAATTTAGCAAATAACTCTCTCAGATACTCAATTTTGCATACATTCAACCATTTTCTA